>JAUTBX010112421.1:0-11697 GCA_032361465.1 Lepetodrilus tevnianus | reverse complement strand
GCCCTGAGATGACTTGATGTGCGTGATGTGTAAAGATGCTAAGACCGGCACCTGAAAGCACTGGGGGGTCTAGACTCTGGGTTGCGGGCTGTGGTAGCAGGAAACAGTGTACGCTTCTCATCACGAGGGGTGAACGGGCGGTTTGTTGCCACCGGGCGCAGAGATGTTCGAGCTTCATTTATGATCTGTGCACTGGTCGGCACGTTCGCTGGCAGCTCATAAAATGGACGATCCTTCGGCTTCTTTGGATCCATTTTAAACTTTCTCTTGACGTTGTTATGGAACCACTATAGGCCTAGGTGAATGAGGCCCACCACATCTGAAGAGTAAATTACGTAATTAATTTTAAAATTGTGAACAAAAACATAGTTGCCGATTTAACCTCCACTTATTAGTAATCTAAAATATAATAATGCTATCTATCATTCAATAAAACTGACACATGCAACAAATGTATGTCGTTTCACTCCCTGTATGTTATGCCCCAATTCATTACGCTCCCAGTCTAGCAAGTTTGCAAGTGTCACCTATATTTGTGTCACGTTTATCTCCTGTTAGCAGCCAGTATGATTATAATCACTAAATTTGTATGACAAAAGAATTGGAGGTACATCCATCAAAAATAAGTAAATAGATGGGGGCTGAACTTACTTATTTTTGATGGAGGTACCCTCAATTCTTTTGCTGATTCGGATCTATTCTGCCCCCACCTAATTTGTATGTCTGTTCCCATTTAAACTTTTGTGGAGGTCGAATCAGCCTAGGCAATAGGTCCGAATCAACCAAGGTCCGAATCAGCTCGATACCCTGCAATGTACAGGGGAGATACATCTGGCACCCCATGCAACCTTATAAAGCCTGGCGCACACGAGCGTCTGCATCGCGCTTGCGTCTGGATTCTTGAATTTCTATACGCAGACGCTTGTGCATAGTGTCAGTGTCACGTCTGCATCGAACACATGTTGTACGCAGGTATCAAACAAGTTTGATATTTGACTCAGGATTTTGTGTGCGCAAACCTGCGTTGCGTCGAGATTTATCGGAGAGCTAATCAGCTGCCTTTCCCCTAAGACATGTGATTCGAACAAAATGGCGACGTCTATAAGCGCCGACATTTTGAAAGTGCCATGTGATACTCTGAGCGCCGATTTTGGTGCACACAAGTGCTTGCATCTGCATCTATAAAAGCCTATGCAAGCGCGATAGGCTTAAGGCTCAGGGGATCACATAGATTAGTATAATAATGCTGGTTGCACTGATTAAATCTGCTAAAATAGTGATATTTCAGCTGATCCTTGCAATATTATGCGATTACTAATAAATTTATTTTTGTATTCATATTGACAGCAGATTAATGATTGATCATTAAAAATATATTATTATCAGTTACTATTGAACATGTGAACTGTTTATTAGTTCATATTATCATCACAATCATAGTTCATATTATCATCACAATCATAGTTCATATTATCATCACAATCATAGGTATATATTCGACTTAGTCATGATTGACTACTTCCCGACCCGAGCAAATGAAGCAGAACTTGCTTCATACAGTATTACCATTAGCCTGAAAAGCTTAACTATACTAGAATCGTTACAATGTGTTGTAAATCTACCAGTACCAGCTGCATTACCAGGGTAACTACTTATTGCAATCTAGCTACAATACAAGGGTTGTTGCAGCTGACTGCGAGTGTTGTTGTCAAGATAAACGATCGCGATTGAACTTGTCCGAGATCTGTCATTTTCTGATGGGATGCACTTTCTCAAATATCCAGGAAACAACCACACTATCCATATCAGTTCACGTACAGTATTCTTAATTGCATAGTGGATGTTGCATATACTATGAAAATACGTACGTTTTATGGAAAATTCATCAAAATGTGTACGGTATCGCCAGGACGGATCGATGGTAGGAATTCACAGGAAGTGTAAACATGCGCAGAAATTCACATCCGTCAAAACCACGCATGGAGATTTTTATTTTGATATCGTGAAGGGAAAGCAAGCTTGATCAACATATTGCGCCTCAGGTAGACACTTTGAAATGTAAATTAGTAATTTGCAATTTGTGCACTTTATAATAATTAATACATTTTCAATAATTACATCAAAGAATAGTGTTATTTCGTATTATGCATCAAGTTAACGCAGGAATTAAGTTGGTGCTCGGTTTTCGTGCTCAACCAGATTACTTAGAAAAGTTATAGATCACGGCATCTCTCACTTTTGTTACTAATATTTTGCAGAATTTCTCGTTTGTAAATTTTATTTCATGATTCCACAGACGTAGAGTTTTTAATTTAACCAATAAATCAATTTTAAACGCATACAATCGCAGATTTTGGTTTTTGCAATTGACAAATAAATACGAGTTATCAATATAATTTATTAATGCAAAGTATATACTATTAGCGTACGTATCATTGCTGTTGTATAGCCAACAAGCCTTTCGTTAGCTATTACAACACAGGAAAACCACTAATAGTAGAATTGACCTCAAATAGTCACCCCTACTTAGTTAGGAATAAACAATGTGGATTCAATTGTTATGTAGCATATTCATTAAATTTGATCGTTTGTCTTATTTATCACTGCATATAAACAACCTCAAATTTAAACGAAATCTTTAAAAATTTAAGACAAAAAAAATCACAACTGTTCAAAATTGTTGAAAGGAAGTCGTTCATGTCAACTCCACATGCTTTCAGCTAGTTTTAGCTCAACAGTAAAAGATGGATGCTAATAGTGTTTCGGAGCATTGCCAATTTACTCGCATCACTACCAAGCAATATCACTATCCGGCCATAAATAAGGCCAAGATATGAATGTTAATCTACCAAATATGTGAATATAGATGGGTGTTGTATTTATTTTAATTAATTACTGTAAATTATGTTTATGTTGTAGGTGCATTCACTGTGGTGTGGGCAGCGCAAGTCACCATGGCTATCCTTGGAGCGCAGGCTGTCTTTAGTCTGGTTATGTTCAGTTTTCTCCAGAAGTTCGCACCGTACTACTCGTTCGCACGCTGGCTGCTGTGTCATAACCTGGTGCGGTACCTCCACCCATCAGACGAGGACCTCCGCACTCAGGCAGGGCTGGCGGCTCCCAGCAAGGCAAAAGGCAGGAGGAACGACGCCAAGAAGAATGCTGCAAACACGCCCGAGACCTTCATGGTACTGAGGAGTACAGCCATTACATTGGAAACTGCCAAAATAGAACCCGTCGATTTGGTCCCGTTGCATTTCTTTACAGACTTCCAGTGGCTCATGGATTTCTCCATCAGTGCCGTGATCGTGTACACCGCCACGGAGATTTACTACGCCGTGAGTCCGCACCACATCGAGTTCAACATCAGCATCCTGTGGTGTCTGCTGGCTATAGCTTTCTGTCTGAAGACTCTGTTTTCTCAGACGGCGATGTACTTCAGCACCGAGGAGGGCGGAGAGAGAATCCTTTGTGTGACGTTCGGCTTCTTCTACCTGGTGTTTGCGATGGGCGTGCTGGTCATCGGGGACAACATCTTGGAGTTCGGGCTGGACGAAGGATACCAGAACTTCTCGGGGAATGCCGTGGAGTTTCTCAAGCAGCAGGGAGTGGAGTCGGCCGGACCTCTGTCGTTCCTCACCGTCAAGATTGTCCTGGCCTTGGTCTGCGCCATGCTGGGAGCCCTGCTGACATTTCCTGGACTGCGGTTTGCCAGACTACACTCGGACTCTCTGAAATACGCCAAGGAGAACTACTTGAAGCAGACTCTGCTGCACCTCAACTACGTCTTTCCACTGCTGGTCATCATCTCCTACATCAAGCCAATGGCTCGCAATGTGTTCTGTAAGGGTAACTTGGGACCCTCCGGACCCTTGCTCAACGACGAGATCTTCGATAACATTAGACTGCTGCTAATAATCGGGATGTTCGTGGTGCGAATAGCTCTGTTTCCCATTTTCATGCAGTCTCACTTAAACCTGGCGTATCTAAAAGTGCAGCTGCTGAGACGGGAGTCTGGGAAGATCAGTAACACGGACCTGCAGAAGATGGTGGCGCGGGTCTTCTACTACCTGTGTGTGGTGGCCATCCAGTACACCACGCCCATCCTCCTCATCCTCCTCCTCACCTTCCTGCTGAAGACTCTGGGCGACTACTCCTGGACCGCCGTCCTCGGGGAGAAGGTCACCGCCCTGTGGTCCACCAAGAACCTCGTAGTGCAACCTGCCCAACCTGCGCCACCCGTCATCGCCAACACCACGGACAGCATCATGGACACCGCGGCGCACTTTGCCAACACTCTGGGCGGTCTCAGGACTATCTTCTCTCCAATGTGGTACCGCGGTCTCCTCTCCTTCCTCATGTGGTGGGTCTGTACCGCGTGGTTCATCAGCTCCAGTTTGGGCATGATCTACTACTCCCAGGCGGATGCAGCGTAGTCTGGATGGAGTGTCATCTGGATGGAGTGTAGTCTGGATGCAGTGTGGTCTGGATGCAGTGTAGTCTGGATGCAGTGTAGTCTGGATGCAGTGTAGTCTGGATGCAGTGTAGTCTGGATGCAGTGTGGTCTGGATGCAGTGTCATCTGGATGCAGTGTAGTCTGGATGCAGTGTAGTCTGGATGCAGTGTAGTCTGGATGGATGCAGTGTAGTCTGGATGGATGCAGTGTAGTCTGGATGCAGTGTCATCTGGATGCAGTGTCATCTGGATGCAGTGTCATCTGGATGCAGTGTAGTCTGGATGGATGCAGTGTAGTCTGGATGCAGTGTCATCTGGATGCAGTGTAGTGACGTAAGTCTGGATGCAGTGTAGTCTGGATGCAGTGTCATCTGGATGCAGTGTAGTCTGGATGCAGTGTCATCTGGGAGTGTAGTCTGGATGCAGTGTAGTCTAGATGCAGTGTCATCTGGATGCAGTGTAGTCTGGATGCAGTGTCATCTGGATGCAGTGTAGTCTGGATGGATGCAGTGTAGTCTGGATGGATGCAGTGTAGTCTGGATGCAGTGTAGGCTGGATGGAGTGTATTGTGGATGCAGTGTAGTCTAATTCAGCATAGTCTGGATGCAGTGTAGTCTAATTCAGCATAGTCTGGATGCAGTATAATCTGGATTTAATGTAGTCTGATACAATATGGTTTGGAAGAACTTGTCTGCAGGCAATTTAGTCTGATGAAATATAGCTTGGATACAGTAGCCTGGATAGTCGGATCAGTTTGGCCTGATTACACTGTACTGTCTGGATACACTGTAGTCTGGATGCAGTGTGGTCTGATGCAGCATAGTCTGGATGTAGTGCAGTCTGGATGCAGTGAAGTAAATATGCTGTCTAGTCTCAGTAGTCTGATGCAATGTAGTCTTGATGCAGTGTGGTCTGATGCAGCATAGTCTAAATGCATTGCAGTCTGAATGCAATGTAGTCTGATGCAGTATAGTAGTCTGGATGCAGTGTTGTGTAGTCTGAATGATGATTTGTGTTTCGGGATCATCGTCCCTCTGTTGACATGTTTCAATGCCTGAAAGTATTCAGAATAAAGTTTTAATGACACGTTAATGGAGCATCTATAGTGTTTCATACAGATGCACCAGGACATGATCGCAGAGCGGGGCAGGTCTATTCCTGGACTTGCGGTGTCTATTCTCTGGACCTAGCAGTCTGGTTGGCTCACATGAGTAAGGAAAATAATTTATTAATATTTTGGGTCACATAAGCCAGATTGCCAGGAATTTGATCCGGGTCCAAGAAATGTCTCTCCTCACAGTTTACGATTCTCCAACAGAAGTATAAAATATTCAACAATGTACGTTTATTTTATTCTAATTTTTAATAAGTAGAACAAATGAATTGTTACTTATTAGAATTAAGAAATAATTAGATTTTTTATTAGAGTTGATGTGGGGTTTGGTTTTACAAATTAATCATGTACTGTGAGACAAGCAAGCCATGTTTTGTACTGATCATTGCTAAACTGGTGGTTGGAGCAGTGTTCGAAATTACAGCTGGCCGTTTCGCACAATGCTAAAGCTTAAAGGTATCCTAAGGGCCAGTAGGAATTCATGTTTTTTGTAAACATTTGTTATTTGTACCATTATTCGGGCCAGTAGGTTTTCAGCGGTAATTTCTAACACTGAGTTGGAGTATTGTAATTTAGTATCCATGCATGTGTTTTTCTATCCCTTATTAACGATTTTCATACTTGTACCTTATAATTATATTTGCATAGAATATTTTATTATAAAATTCATGATTTGTATGTTTACTATTTAACCAGTTCAATAGGCTCATTATGGTGTTGAGAGTGAATGTCTTTATCATTGATCATATCGATGTGGTTCATACCATTAAATGTACTCTGTGACGTTGATACATGCACTGAAAAAATATATCTTAATTTGTTGACGGAATGTTTGATATTAAATCTTTTTGATACATTTCATGTGTTTTTTTAATTATCCATGGGGCGGGTTTGATTGCAATGGTAGAACTTTTGGACTTCAAATCCCGTTCTGGGAGCCAACATCAATGCTCGCGAAAGTTACCTTTCATGATGTGATCATGATAGCTCTGACCGTCATAGTACAGCTTGCCGCTGTCTTGATGGCAGAGGGTAGCCTCCATCAAAACCTAGGGGCGTGCAGTTCGCCGAGTGTGCTATACTAGCACTGAGCAGTGTAGCTGAAAATTATGGCATGCATTCGCGCACAAGTTGGTATCGTTGATAGAGAGTCCATTTAAAATGCACTTACTTCTAACTTTTTAACGTAGGATAAAGACTGATTGGACTCCAGAAGACAACGTGAACGTGGTATCAACAATCCGTCTTTATCCTACGTTAAAAAGTTAGTGCATTTTAGATAGATAGATGGACACTCTATCAAACAATATCAACTTGTTACTTGTGCGCGAATGCATGCCATATTTTGTTTTGAAGTTTTTTAAATTTGAAGTTAACCTACCGTAATTTAGTTCTCAAATACATGCCACTGGTATCTTTGTATACAAACAGTAAGCACTCAAGTGTTACAACTTCCATTGAGTACAAACAGTAAGCACGCAAGTGTTACAACTTCCATTGAGTACAAACAGTAAGCACTCAAGTGTTACAACTTCCATTGAGTACAAACAGTAAGCACTCAAGTGTTACAACTTCCATCGAGTACAAACAGTAAACACTCAAGTGTTACAACTTCCATTGAGTACAAACAATAAACACTTAAGTGTTACAACTTCCATCGAGTACAAACAGTAAGCACTCAAGTGTTACAACTTCCATCGAGTACAAACAGTAAGCACTCAAGTGTTCCAACTTCCATCGAGTACAAACAGTAAGCACTTAAGTGTTACAACTTCCATCGAGTACAAACAGTAAACACTCAAGTGTTCCAACTTCCATTAAGTTTGTTTTCGATACATCTTTAATTCTTTGTTTTTGTAATCAACTTTCAGAGCATGGCAGCTCCATTTTACAGTTACAGTAGTTGATTTGTCCGTCAACATCAAGACAAGTGTACAACTTGCATACGGTAGTATTATTGTATCAGGAAACTAACTGTCTGGTTCAGTGTTTTAAATTACTGCTGACCCCAGCCATTTCTCCCAATGCTAAAGGTATCCTAAGGGCCAGTAGAAATTCATGTTTTTATACCCAGGGAGTTGAGAAGGTGAAATGAGTGCACATTGATCCATTGACCAGGGGCCGTATTCACGAAAGGGTTTAAGTCAGTTTTTGCTATATATTAGGTCATCAAAAACTGACTTAAACCCTTTTGTGAATACGGTCCCAGGGTAATAATGTAGCGCTATGAGCATGCTTCTGAAGCAATATAAATGTTCACATTATTATTATATATTTTTTTTGGAAGCATTTGTTATTTGTATCATTATTCGGGCTACTAAGTTTTGAAGGTACGCTTCTATTGCTGGTTAGGTGTGACACATTGTCTGTATTGTTGTTACGATACAACAGGAGTTGACTATATATGAAATATAGAAGAGAGTATGGTAGTATAACAAATACAGTAATTAATGGTAACATATTTATTCATACCACAAGCATAGAAAGTGGAGAAGAAACAAAAAATATTCATATGTCAAACATTATACTTTATCATCTGTTGGTACGGAAACTGAACAACAGTAGTATTAAATCTATCCACACAGAGAGACTTTCACATATGTTTAACTCTTTCAATACTGGCTCGGATCTCCATTGGACTGGCTACTTCACAGGCATGGGAATGCTCCACAGAAACAAGAACTGTTTGGCAGAAACACAAATTGTGTCTTGCTCTGTATTGAAAGAGTTAAACATGATTTCAGTGATATGCAATTATACACATTTTCTAATCACGAATTCACAAAATATCCAAGGTCAATAGATAATCTTGCATGTACATTGATGTATATCTTTAATATAAATTGTAAAAAATGACTTGTAAATAATCATGGTAGTACATTTGGACTGGTATTATTACATTCATATCCTCTACTGGCAAATACTGTCTCATTGACTGAAGTGTTGTGACCTCAAGCTGAAGCATACTTGGCATACTCCCAAGGGTGCTGAGAAAGGAAAGTGAGTGCACATTGATCCATTCATATGGGTCCCATTTCAGGAAGCTCTTGCATCCACTAAGAGACCACAGCGCTTTCGTATCCAGCCTCATAGATCACTACGAAAGTACTACGATCTCATAGAAGTTACCATAGCTTCGTGAAATGGTTCCCTGGGTCACTATTCCACAGAACCATGTTTGTGCTATGAGAGTTATACTACCTAGGCTGTGTTTGGACTTCCAGAGTCGAGTGTAGTAAATTCAATTGGAACATCCAAGAACACAACACTCGAGTCGTGACCCCCAACACATGAACGTACGGTACTTGTGACATCAGACTAGGGTTAGTGTTGGGAATTGGTTGATATTTCGTTACTGATCATCGGTTACTATCGGTTGGATGAAAAAAACCTCAATAATCGCACTATGCACTCGTGACTGCCTACAGTCTTTGTGATTGGTCAGTAATACCGTCAACACTTGTGTTACGTTTTCGGTTGTTTTAATTAATAGCATGTTTGGTGCTAATGCGCATGTGCAAGTAGCACTCGACTCAACTTTCAACTTCCCAAAACAAATACAGCCCTATACGCTACGATCGTTCTGTGGAGCGGAGACCAGAGGCGTGTTCAAGCTGCTCTACTTTTGCTATTTGTATTTCTACATAGCCTACTGAAGCCGTTCAGCCAGCAGTACGTATGCTATTTATAAACTATTTTTGCTACGGGTCTGTACTGTGTATTACTTGTAGCAAGATGGATTGTGCGCATGTGCAAAGCGAAGCCGTTCAACGAACTACTATACTAGTAGCAAAAGTAGCGCACCCTTGAATGCACCCCTGGGTAATAACGTAACACCATGCAATATGAATGTGCACATTGTTATCATGAATGATTGATCACATATAACAACATATTAGATACACATATTTGAATATTGGAACATTTATTATTTACAAAGTACATATTTTTCCAAACATTATGTACAAAACATCTTTGGTCAACAATTTGATCAGTTCACTGAGGTGAAATGACTTAAATACATGATGTCTATTATAGCAATAAATAAATAAATAATCTTATAGTACATGTATATTCAAATTTAATACACTAAATATTGTATATTCAAATTTGTGGTAAACACATGACAAGGAGAATATTATCACACGGGTGGAATAGAAACGGCTCGTATCAAAACTTTCAATATGTTGGATTGTAGTAGTATTATGATTGTATTACCCAGTTAGCTGTTCCATTACAAAGTCAAACATTAAAACCGGTCTTGGAGTTTGAATGAAAACTGTCTTCAACCCTTGACTACGGGTGAAGGTGTGTTCAACTGGTATAAGTGAATATACATTTAGTCGTGCACTAGGTACCATTAACTCTCTCCATGCTGGAGGCAACCAGAAATGCCCTAATTACTAGTAGTTTGTACCTGTGTCTAATCCAGCAGGTAGAGATTTAAATATATGGGCAATGGAAACACAAGATCATATATATATATATATATATATATATATATAATATATTATATACAATACATGTGAAATAATTTATTTAATTTATTTAAATAAATATTTTTTCAAAATTTTGCAATATAAAATTAATGTTGCAATACCTTTGGATTCAAATTTTATAGATCAATACAAAAACAAATTATTACGTCATTTTGATAAAAATATAATACTGAACCGACAATGAAATACTGAAGGGTGATGGGTGTGCTATAAATAGTCTTATGCCGGATACTCTGGCTGTTTGTAACAAAATGATATCTAACACTACATTAACCTTCTCCCTGTGGAATAAAATCAAAGTGTTCTATTTCAGCAGGGAGAGGGTTAAGAACATGTACATGGAACAATTTCTTACATTTAATGGATCACTGATAACAGATAGCTCATGCAAAATTTGAATCTTATTATAATCCCGATCAACAAAACAAATTTGATCCTAATGAGAGCATACACTGGGTAACTCTACACATGGAGTTGGTCTTGGTATGGGTGGCAGACTACCGTATTTACCAGTGCATAATGCGCTACCGTGTATAATACGCACCCCTTTCTCACAGGAAAAAAATAATCTGGAAAAAAACTTCTTTTCGTGTACAATACGCACCCATTTAATAACGGTAGCGATCTGTGAGTATGCCTGCTAGTGCTAATTCATCAGTGTACACTATGCACTATATATATATGGCATTACATGCACATTTGAAACATGCCTCGATGCAGGTTATCATAATACTCTGGAATGATAGTCATACCAATCCATTTGCAGTATTAATACTACAATAAAATATGTTTAAATCATTAATGTCTAGAAATTCAGTTTTCATAATCTGTTGGTACGTGTACCTGGCGCTATTTAACAACGGCCGTATACAATAATTCCTAAATGGCGTGGCTGGGTCAGGATGTTTGAGTTAAGGACAAGTAGTAGGGGAGATGTGCCAGGAATTCCAGCTTGGTGACTTCTGATGAACTGTCCTGCAACACAAGAACAGACGCCATGTTGGATTAATGTATTATGAACGTGCATAGACAAGTGTATAACACTCCAGTAATTCCACTGCCAGACATGAAGACTACTGGTAAGTCTGAGAAGTTACCCGTCCTCATACATTCTGGCCAGTGATCGATGATATACATCTTGAAAAAGAAAAGAAAAAAGTAACACAACATGCGGGCGTGCAAGGATAAAACGTTACCAGTCCTCGCTGAAAATAACCCATTGGATGGGCTCTATTTTGAACACTGGCATAGAGCTATAGTATATATAGTTTATTAATTGCAATCCAACTAAATATCAACTCTCATGTATTGCAGATATAAATTGTTATAGCTTTAGAATGATGGTACAGTGTATTTCATATACATTCTCTGCTGGTGTTAGTACTACTACATGTATGATTGTATCTGTTCATTAAGTCGGTATGATTATATCTGTTCATTCAGTCAGTCAGTATGCTTGTATCTGTTCATTCAATCAGGCAGTATGCTTGTATCTGTTCATTCAGTCAGTCAGAATGCTTGTATCTGTTCATTCATTCAGTCAGTATGATTATATCTGTTCATTCAGTCAGTCAGTATGCTTGTATCTGTTCATTCAGTCAGGCAGTATGCTTGTATCTGTTCATTCAG
>JAUTBX010112198.1:0-22370 GCA_032361465.1 Lepetodrilus tevnianus | reverse complement strand
ACTACTACTACTACTACTACTACTACTACTACTAATAATAATAATAATAATAAATGCAACGATGTAATCAATGCCATCTTCACGTGTGTATTATAGATTCCACAAAGACTCCCAGTAATGCACGTACCAATTGCAGAAAATGTCACTTCAGTTTCTGCGTCAGAGGCCGAGTAGGTGTAAATCACGTGACCAACCGCCACAGTCTCGTCCAATGACGTTGAAGAGGGCGGGGTCCCGGTGAACGTAGGAGGTGTGTTCTCTACTGTAATGCTGAATTCCAGCGTTGTTTCGCCGTAGACATTTTTGGCAGTTACTTTCACCTAGAGATATAGCATGTCTGTTTGAGATACATGTACTACACTAACTATCGAATAATTTAGGAAGGTTCAGTAAAAAATGTGGCAACTACCAAAGGCTAAACGTTAGTATAAATGTAAAGCTTTAAAACATTACGCGGCTAACCTACGGTACTGGCTCACTGTGTAAGTAGTCCCGGGATGAGACGATTGGCTAACACATTAGTAGGCTTATCATGGCCCCATGCCATTCTGTACTCAATACTCATTCTAAAGTGAATAGTAATGATGCAAGTGTATTAGTTGTATGTTATTGAACACAGTGACAATGAGAAAGTTGATTATTTATCTACGATCGATGGAACAAATGAAACAGCCATAATTCGGAACACTTCATTCCTTACGCATCCCACTGAAGGTCTAGATATATTAATCGGATTATTCTATTTATTAAACCCTTGCACCCTTCTCACTTTTAAGTAACCAGCCTGTATATATAATAACATGACGTAGATGGTAAACCTCAATAGAAACATTTATAAACGTTTGAGATGTAGATGCTCAGTAGACCAATGCTTACCGAGTCAGGAAAGTTTTCTTTGTCATATAATTTTGCAAGGGATATAACTGCAGTTGCAATTGTTTTGCCCTCAACTTCAGTGGTGGTTGAAGTGACAGCAAAGAACTCGTCGTCAATTTCGAATCCAATTGGATCTGTATTCGATCCAATAGTTTTACACGGAAATGTAATATACTGCTTGTTCAGTTTGTCTGGCTTTGTAACAACAAAGGACGACTTGGCTGACGTGCACTCCGGCGTGTTACCTGGAAGATAGATCAAGACAAATGGTATTTCAGGGAGAGCATATCATCACAACTGCTATTCACAACGGTGAAGCACAGATATTGGCTAGTATCTGTACCAGTATGAATTGTTGAAGGCAACGGATGATACCCCGAAGAGCAGTGCCCGTGCCTAATCCTACTTGGAGAGAGTTTAAAGAAAAATCCAGTTAAATAATCGTCTGTATTCTGATACAATAACTACCATGTTGCCGAAATACATACATACTATACCAAGTATTGAAAACGTATTATCATGATGTCCAATAGAAGCTGGTGGATATGGCAGACTAATATTCCATATGAAAGACTACAAATGTTGCAAATCTCAGATCTAGATCGGATCTACTATTTCCCAGTACACCATGACATGTTCAGATGTAATTCTTTAATAGATGCATGTACGTTATATAATTTCAGGGTAAACACCTATACTATGGCAACACTCAAGAAGATAATGAACTTACTTATCCAACTTAAGGTTAAGGTGTGTGTGTGTGTGTGTGTGTGTATGTGTGTGTGTGTATGTGTGTGTGTGTGTGAGAGAGAGAGAGCGCGCATGCGCGCGTGTGTGTAGTCTATAGCGGCAATAATGTTATTAGCTTACCTGCACTGATTGTTCTGTTGAGAGATAACTTCACGTCTAGAATAGATTGTATATCAACACCAATATCAAAGTCAGCGACCACTCCTTTTGTGTTGACGAACAGATTACTATTTTCAGCCATTATGTAGGCATCGAATCCTGAATCTGGAAATACAAAACACGATGTCAATACTCCTCTATTCGTAACTCCCTGTGTAAATTGTAAATGCATATAATTGGAGATCTTCAGATGTTTTCACATTCAAGGATTAATTGATAGTAAATGCTAATTAGTATATATCGATAAGATTGACTAGCATTGAAAATACTTGCAGGACTAGGAAAACGCACTTAATCTGAGAAACAGCATTGTTTTGCTGAACATTATATGCATAACATACGTATTAAATGGCTTCTTACAGTGCTATAGGACGGCTCCAAATAAAATATTTTCAGATTCAAATGTTGTGGTTTGTAATATATATTAACCTTTCGCAGATGGGTGTATATTAACTTAATATCGACTTAATATTAGCTTAATATCGACTCACTCACCCACTCACTAACTCATACACTCACCCCTCACTCAAGGGAACGACCTCCACAACATTAGACATCGTAAACATGTCACTCAAGAAACAGTTTGGCTTGAAGATGCATGCATCCTGCCTGCTGAAAACTCACCATCTTCTAGTACCCGTACACTGTAGGATAACCCATTGGATGCCGTCGAGTGACACGCTAAATCGAATGCTGGCACATCATTGGCTTTGGCATCAACGTATAGAACTGGTGGAACGGTCTCGCACTGCACGGCGTCATTGATAAGAAGTAGCGTGAAGCTGGTCTCCTTGGAGCGTGGTAGAACTTCAGAATCAAAGACCTGGTCAGATCAACACATCAATAGTTATTATAATTACATTCAGCAACTAGTGCATACACTAACAAAGCTGAAGAAGTAATACAGATGTCTACATGATATAAAGATACTCTTAATTACATTAATTCGATTTTATTTTCTCGTTAAATCGATGTAAAATGGCATCAGGAATGGATCTAAAAGCTACAAAGCTATCGTTTTTGTTATATATATATCAGACGTTAAATAAATCTTCTTCTTCTTCTATCCTTGTACAATTGGTCTCTTGTACAATCTCGTAACGACGTTAAACTCCATAATCACTAACTTACTGTTGCACAAAATGTGCATGATGTTACAATCAAATGCATTGGTCAGGACGTACGTTTATCGTGAGTTCAACACTTGTAACGTTGACAATTGCTGTGATGTCGTCTGGTTTCGTGTAAGTGATGATTGGCTGTATTGGTGTTCCAGTTTTGACTTGGAAGTCTGCGGCCATTAAGCTAGGAGTCACGCCTGTGTGAAGAAGAGCAATGTAGGCAATTAGTATGAACGCATTATGATTAGCGCAATACGTCGACGTCTAAAGTAGTCATTTAAAAAGCATCATTTGAACGCAAAGAGTCAATTTGATGATGGAGAATAAGAAGTCAAAGAGGAAGAAGCAGTAGGAGGAGGAGGAGGAGGAGAAGAATGAGAAGAGGGTGAAGAAGAAGAAGAAGAAGAGGAGCGGAGGAGGAGGAGGAGGAATAGGAAGAAGAGGAGGAGGAGGAGGAATAGGAAGAAGAGGAGGGGAGGAGGAGGAGGAATAGGAAGAAGAAGAGGAGGAGGAGGAGGTAGAAGAACATTGGTCTAGCACATGTTACATACAATTTGACATACAAAAGGTATTTCTCAAAATAAGAACATCCTTGGTCTGTCAATACGAGCCAGTACTCCAGGTTTACTGCAACATTCCGCGCTACGAATGTTACGGATTTCCTCCTGCTCTGAACTGACAAGTCGTGATCGAAGTGAAACAATATTGAAATCAGGTATAAACGCCAATTTAAACACAGCCCAACTTATTATCGATGCATTAACAAATATCAGTTATACAGTGGTAAAGTCCCTTATTAACCCTCCCTGCTAGATTAGGCGTATGCACTACTCTTTATGGCATATTCAGTTTCCTCCGGCATGGAGAAGGTTAATCAACATTCAGGTAACATCTCAACCATTATCTCAACCTCCTTCAATGATGACACAATTCGGAATTGTCTTTCTACTAGAAACGATTGCTCAGGCATGTTTTACAAATTATGTGAATTTCACGTACTTATAAGTTCAAATTTTGACACAGTGTTCTTGCCCATGCGTAGTGGTACATGGATGTCGACAGGTTGTTGAAGATCATTAATCTGGATAATTTCTGGCCGGAGTTTCTTTCCAAATCTGGGCGGTAAATTGAATGTTAGACATAGCTCCAGGCTTGCGTGTCTTGCATCGACATCTGTGTCTTCTGTAGCAAATATCGTCAGCTGAGAAAAAGAAAAGCATGGCTTTGCGTTAAATTTGCACATTGAATTGATAGCGACACGATTACACGTTTACTTGTGTGTAACGATAGGAAACGGTTCATTTACGTAAATTGAAATGTTTATATATTTGTCATTATGTCTTGAAGGTAAGAAAGAACATATCGTATATTGCAAACATATACATGTACTACATTATCTGATGGTGTATGTTCTTCCATGAAATTAGGTTTTAAATTGTGTCAATAATTATAGTTTCCTGGAAGGTTTAAGTGAATTTTAATTACATCAATCGTACTAATGTAGCAGTAGACTCCGTTGTTATGCACAGACTAACTATTACTAGCACTGTGAGTGAAACTTCAATTCAGGACAGCTGAACTATCTCAATATCACGTCAGTAAGTTCATGACATTATGCTCACCGGAAGTAGGCTACAATTATATTAGCAATCTGGTAGAACTGCAAGAGATATACGTGCGCGGTAGCCACCCCGATCTTACGGTCAATAATGTTCGCAGACAAATAATCTGAGAGAAAAACAACAACACACCATTGCATTAGGTCAAGAGAATGTTACGTACACAGTAATTGTCTTCTGTTAGATCCTGAGAAAGCACCTTAACACAGTCACTATCAATGGCGAATAGACCCTCAACTGTCTGGGTTTCGATGGTGTATTTGAGGGTACTGTCGCCGTCCGTGCAGGGAGGGTCGACAATGTTGAAGCAGTATAGCGTATCTCCTGACGTCAGCATTGCTGGAGTTATGGAGACGTTCACGGACGGATGACATGTTGGTGGTTCACCGGAAGTGACTGAAATATGCATAACGGAAGTGGATAACAACACAGTCAATAGGACAATCGTACATGTGAATGCTGTGCTTATGCCATGAAGCTGTAGAACGTCGATAACATGTGACGTAATGGTTTTGACAAATTATACAATGTTAGTTGATTGATAATGATTGTATTGTAATAATTGTAAGATATTACATGTTGAATTGAAGAGTAGTGTTGGTAAGCGATATGCACCACAACGCTATTTACATTGTTCCTAGTATACCGGTATATAATAGTAAAGGTATCTGATCATAATCATTCCAGTCTGTCATTCAACAAATGTATTTTATGAATATTTGAATGCTACTCCTGCTCTTTTCAATTAACAACAACGCCAGTAATTCAAATTCACACGTCAAAATAAAATTCCGTATTATGTTAAACCACCCAACATATATTTACGTTGGCAAACATCTGGCACAGTGGTAAATGCGTATGTATATAGTTATTACATTACACTATCATGCACAGTAAATACTGTTGTAACCGTGTATAAGATTCCTACTGACTATATCGTTAGTATATCCAAGTAACTCGCGTTCGAATCCCAGAATCAGAATCCCCAAATCCGATTCATTAAATAAAATATCAGAATAAATTACTCTAGCCGAATATCAATTATCCATTTACAGTCAGACCCCGGTATACCGGACACTTCCGTTTTTATTAAAATCTGAACGGTAAGCGAAACAACCGGATTATCGGACCAACCATTCATCGATTTAAAGTATATAGTAGCCTAGTAGGAAATCCGTATTGGTCAAAAGTTGACTGGAAAGCGGAGAAACGTGTTAACGGACTGTTATAACGGGGTCTGACTGTAGTTAATTATTTATTTACCTGCTTCGCAGTAGATTAAAACAACGACTAGCAAGATACACTGCAGTGTGTATGGTGCCATAGTTGAGCTGTACATGTTACACTATAGACGACTATAGACGTTATGTGTTGAAGTTCACGCTCGGCAATCCTGCTTGAACCATCTTTGCATTTACTTCCTGACTGGCTCGTATTGGGATTCAATGGTTGCCCATTCCATCCGGGGGTCTGTAACAAACAAAAATGTATATATCATGAGATACGTCTAAGAAAATACGAAAAACGTCATTGCATTATGCCATTTAAGTATTCTAAACTACGTTCACAGTACCTGTTTTGTTTTGTGTTAGATTCTGAGATAGTAGCTTAGTACAGTAGCGAATAGACCATTCCTTGAAATACATTTGCTATATAAAATGGCATACATGTACTTCATCGTGTGCCGATGGTCTAAATTTAACTATTTCTATTAGGGTATCACATCATTTCGGAATATACATGTAGTATGTTATCTAAGGAGAAAGCCTGTCTGCTATGGTTGCAGAATGAGCTATGCCTTGATGTACCGTATGTGTCTTTATTGTCTGGTTGTGTTTTGGGATCGATGTCACATACAAGCTCTAATTTAAGGGATCTGGTGTAGCTAAACAGTTGATGATGCGATAGTAAAGAAATAAATATATTGAAGGATCATATTATGTGGTGTTTGTTTAATGTTTATTACTTGTATGCATTACGAGGAATGGTCTCACATTGATCACAAAATAAAAACAGCAATCGATTTTACATTGGAAATAGACATAGACAAATTGCAATACAGCCTACCAAATGGCTATTCAATACACTCAAGTGTATTCACTATTCACATTGCGTATAATTGTAGCACAACAATTGCTCATCGAGCATCTGGCCCAGAGATTACGGAACGTGCTTGAGTACAAATTCATCCTCAACGCAATGTTTTCTTCGTAAATCCACATAACAAAATGTGAGATTGAGCATGAAATCGTACTAAAAACCATTCGTAATCTCATGTCCATATATCAAAAGACACCTTTGCGAAATCAAGAATAATCATCCACACGTCGACGTCATGTGCATGGTGATTATAATTTAATAATATTATGTGCCACATTCATCTCAACATAATATTACATTCACACAGACTGTCAGTATTAACATGTTTATGGCTGTAAAAAAATGCACTGGCTAGAATTCTCCCACGATCTGTAGACTATCAAATAACTGATATGTATTCTAAATGATCGTCAGTCATTCTCATCCACGTTTAATGGTTGTGACACTGTTTACAGTTTGTCAGCGACACTGACTTACACCCGGAAGCACTTATTCAATCATGTTTTTAATTTTAGATATATATAATTCTATACACTATACACACATCTATTGTGAAGTATAGCTAGAGTAATTACTTTGGTGTGTACATCAACCATTTTCTAAACATATTTTTTTAAATGTAATTATTTCTCTGTCAGTTTCTTTGGCCATTGATATCGTGACATAGTTATAGTAATAAGAGATTCTAAATCACAGATGTCATTCCACAACTTTAAGAACGTCACACGCCCAGTGGGAAAGCCTATTTCTTGCAGTGGGGTGATCTAAATATCAAGGGTGTGTTTTTGTCAGTGTAGTGGATGAAGATAACTTTAATTTGGTGTTTTTTGGCCACACATTTTATGGCGTTATCGCAATACATGTCGTTTCAACTTTACGGAGAAGATTGATGTGGATGTGAACGGAACCTAGCTACCGGAATTTGATACCGTACACGCATTACATACAGACCCAATAACACATAGCTCAATTATTCAGTACTAGTTTTGGGATGTTACTGGTAAACTTGCATACACGTCTTGCCAATGTAATGCATGCTCCATAAAAAAACACACGCTAATTAGTATACTATCTGGCTGTTTCTTCCCGCCAATTGTTGGTCAACCTAATTGTCTACCGAATGGGTACATTTCTTGACTACATTTCCTTGCAACAATATCCTGATATTATCCTGAAATATCATTATCCACGTGACCCGTAGTGGATTTGACTATTGCACAAGCATGAACTAGCCATAGATTACGTTATGTACAGCTACCGCGACGTAAGAATGCCAACGACTGCTGGGTTTTGCCTTGGAACGTCAATCTGTACCAAACACGGCAACTGCCGGAGCAGATAGGAGATAACGTCGGGGCGTTAGGACAATAACGGCCTATTGTGATGCAAGAAGGCTCGCAATTGGAGAGCAATCTCAACGCCGCATGCGGTGATTAAATGCTTGTTTATATGTTAAGGTCGGAGACTACCCAGGCAGAAGCTCGTGTTCAATACGTGTATATCCCTTGCGTTTACATACATAGCTCTGCACACACATTACGGACAGGTTTATCTGAAAACAACGGGAATACAATCTCAAACAGGCACTTGTCGTTGATTCCCCGAGTTTAACAGATTACCTCTGACATTTAGTTTACTTTAAGAAGACATCTGTGAGTCTCACCCTATAGTAATCTGCTGTGTGATGTCACTTGCTTTATTTGTACTGGGAAAATTCATGTTAGGTGGTGGTGAGGATAACATTATTTGATTAGTAGCCAATGACCAACATAATATATATAATAGTATATATAAAAACGCATACAATGAACCATTATGCATATCAATGAATAGTAAATATACTATAAGTTTGATAATTTTAACCGCATACAATCATAGGTTGTTGACATGGTTAAAGGTCACGAGATAAATAAAAATACAAAAATAAAATAAAATAAGAATCAGTGGGATATGCGGGACAAAAATGTAGCTTGTTGCCAAATTTACTTGTGAAGACAAATCAACTTTTAGGTTCAATACGCTTGACAATAACATGTTACAAACCGTAATTGTATGCCTTTAACACATTTGTTCAAGTGCATGCATGGGCAGTATATAATCGTCTCGTAAATAAAGTTAGTTGGTATCTATCGTTCCATGTATGCATGTTTTTCATTCAATTATCTAATCACATGTAAGATACAGTCATACCCCGTTATAACGGTCTCCGTTAACACGGTTTCTCCGCTTACCGGTCAACTTTTACCCGATACGGATTTCCTACTACATGCATATACTTTAAATCGATGAATGATTGATCCGATGATCCGGTTGTTTCGCTTACCGGTCAGATTTTAACAAAAACGGAAGTGTCCGGTATATACAAGTATTGCCAGATACGTGACTGCATTCAATCTGGCATGCCACCTATGGACATAACTGTTGAGTAATCAATAGCTATCACGTTCACTTTACAACAGCGATGATATTGTTCTGTAGTCTACACGAACGTGAAAGTTCATACATTTAGATAATAGCATAACATACTACACGAGTGGTTATAGTCTCCGTAACCCCATACATGTCTGCCAACACTACACATTATTTAGTACAGTTAACCTCCTTACTCCTACGAGCATATATTTATGCCCAAAACGCATGCGCAATGGAACCATTCAGCAGGGAGAAGGTTAATACATTAATATTGGTACCCACTAAATATAGTGCATCATGGTCTGACAATAGGGACATAGTAACGCGATGTGCGTGTGTGCAATGAGGGCGCTTTTAATGCATGAGTAAATATTATCTTCACTTTAAACCTGAATATAATGCATAGTGGTGTCAACCAGGGTCAGCCTATAATAAACGGCGTAACTGTATAGTACACCTAGAGAGAGCATAGTCAATGTTAGTCTGTGACTAATGTTAGAGTAAAATACCTACAGGAGAGACGTACAATATATAGGCTACCTGTAACCTAATTTACCCTGGACACAATTAGGATTAGTGTATGTATATGAAATAAACCAATGTATAAATACGATAACCCTGAGAACCCGGAAACAGGAATACGAAAGACATAGGGACGATAACGGTGGAACTAGATAAGATATATTTTGTGAATTTGTATAATGTATTCAATGTTATAAAAACAGTTTAATATACGACGTGTGCACCGTTTTCAAGCGTTAGTTGTTATTGTTAAATACGTAAATACGTAAATTTCCTACAAAATATGTACAATTCTTACAAAAGTGGAATGCCAAATAACTATATTATTTACTATATGATCAACGGATAGTATCACTGAGCGTGTAAATAAACATGACGACGACTTCTCAGTTGGTAAACATTGAAAACGTGGATATTTTCAATAAAAATCGATAAAGTTGTTATTTTACTCACGCATGATGATATCGTCTACGTTATTTGATTTCATTAACTTTATTATTACACTAGACAAGTGCCACGTAACTTACACATACTATTGCAAGTTAATAGCATAGGCGATATGGTCATGCACTCGTATTTATGTGAATGAGGATGTCCGCGAAGCAATCACTCTCCCTGTTGTAACCACTCCCACCAGAAGCATGTACATGTCTGGTACCGTCCTCAAAACATCAGCGAAACCACCCCGTCTGCATCAGATAAGACCAGTTACGAAACTCCAGACGATCGAAAACACATTCTACGCTGTGATAGGAGAGATACTATATAACTCCGAACACGTTAGTGTTGACGGAAGTTGACGGACGTTAGGCTCACCTCATCTCCATGACAACGTCCCGCGAAGAGTTAGCCCTAGAGCACATTCCCATGTGTAGATACACAACGGGGATAGGGAGATGATATGGATAAACTAAACATTATTAAAGCAAACAAGTTGTATCGTTTACATTCCGAATTGTTTTCTAGTATATGAAAGCTGAAATACGTAGATACTTGGAATTTCGCGTTCTGGTTCATTGACAAGATTTGCCTGTGTGTCATGTTTGTTTGTACATCTACTTAAAAACAAACCAATACGTGCAGGTTGTGTTGTACAACGCTGTTCTCTGCATTCCTACATCGGTGTATGCATTTTCAGAGATTGTTACATACAAGTGGTATCTAGTAAGGATTTAAGATGATTATTGCATATTTTCATTGACATTCATAGTAAAAATGGCATTGCAGATTTTATGATCAAGCTCCCTCAAATAAGCTGTATAGTTTAATGATTATAGATTTACATGTATTCAACGTGTCACCTGCGATGTAGAAAATGTATTATTAACACAAGTATTCATGATTTGAAAATGTATTGCGTACTTACTAGAATGGTTTAGTTCATACATGTGCTTGCTTTTTGCAAAGACATCGGGAAGATGGATACCTATGAATAACATGGGAAGACAAATTGTACGAAACAACAATCTTGTATATAATAATCAAGTTTTTATACTGCGATGTCTATTCAAATTCAATGTATACAATACATGACGCGTTGTACTCATCCGGGTATGCTTAATGAACCCTCATCCTTCACACGCCAGTACACCCGAGGTATTCCCCAGAGGTTATCAGATACATAGGCTGATATTGATACACACACGATGTTACACGGACATCTTGATCTGGGTGGCCGTGACAGGAACCCCTAACTAACAACACTGCCCACTGTTAATATACAAGTATAAAGTAGACGTATAGAGTAGAGCGTATAGGTATGGTCATGTTTGGATAAGCCACCTTTATGTTTTCGCGTCAAGAATCACGTACTACCCGTATTATAGGTGGGCTTGTATATGGCTTGTATATATCATACTCTGTATATGGTTATGGATTTCTTAATAATGCAAGTATATATATATATATATATATATATTATTATTATTATTATTAATTATGATACCTGAACACATTATCTGTCTGTCTGTCTGTCTGTCTGTCTGTCTATGACTACATGGACTTATACATTTGTATCGTAGAGTAGCAATTAACGTAACTTATTTTGAATAATAATCATAGAAACGTTAACTGCTTAACTTTTAACAGGCAGCATTATCTCAAACCAAAATATCAATTTTAAACAGATATAATGATAATTTGATGTGTTAGACATGTTCAGATAGTCATTTAGTTGGCTGTTCATGAATCCCGGAAATTTTCAAATAAATATTGTTTTAAAAAAATAAAAAAATAAAAAAATAAAAATTGGAAGTATAACGTTCGTAAAACAGACAGTTTCATGGCAAACTATATACCAATATATATATCGCATTAATATCGTCAGCAATAAACATGCTGGATTATATCAGTATGCTACACCTGTACACGTATTCCAGCTGAGATTTCTTTACCGGCGGATGTATAGAGACCTGTCAATAAAGAGATTACAAAACATGCCCCTAGTATATGGCACAGCCGTCAAAGCAAACGACGACAGTGTATAACAGCGGCTACAGTAATACACAGCGAGCGGGCTATTCAGTATGGACTTCATTATAGCATACCCATATACTTGGGTCAAACAGTTGGTTCTTGAACTGAATAACACACGTCCTACTGGCGATTATCTGACAATGTATAGTGAGTCCATTCGATTCGTTGGTGTAAGGATGAACTGTCAACGTCTCTAGATGGAAGGAGTGGAACACTGTACATTATTAGTTCGAGTTAAAAATGTCATATATTAATTGGCCAACATGTAGTTGTTAAATAGTATACGGGCATTGGCATATTTCTTTGACATTAATCTTGGTGGAAATATACAAAAAATTATTGACCATTAATCCTTAGAAATATCTTTTTCTGAATCTCGAATCGTCTGCTTCTATGACCCAAAACAAAACGCGACTGTCAGTTTATATACAATTAAAACTGTGTCTAGCTAAAATCATACGTACTGTTTATTTATTAAAGTATTGGTGGTATGTCTCAACCTCACAACTTTATGACATGCATGAACCATCTCTTCACATTGTACCCTGTGACGCAACATTGACTTTCTCTGTATCATCATCTTGCCATGCATGCCTGTAATTAATTCTTAGGCGTATCTTTCCAACCACCCAAACAATATACTAGGGTACGTTCCAGGCATGTGACTATGATAGCGTGTATACAAGAATCCATGTTAATCATAGCGGTGCTGACAGATTTAATCCAGTCTCGATGACAGGCTGTGAGTGTCATCAAAGACATGGACCCGTCTAAAGGTGTCATGTGCATACGTATTTTGCTGGCAGAACAAGTCGGGTGAAACGATACACCGTAGATGATTGAGATATGAGTGAGATAAGAGCGATATAATTTATGGGTGAGATATGGTGAGCTATGAGCGATGTATGGGTGAGATATGGGTGAGATATGGGTGAGATATTGGTGCGATAATGGCGTCAATTCAGTATACGCACTGACCTGTTTTCACTAGTTTTCATGATCATGATCAACGAGCACGCTGGGATTCATAGCTGTGTCAACCAACACTTTGAAAGAAAGGCTGACACCTCATGAATGGAACTGTATATGAAATATGAAAATTGCCATGACGGTGAAATGGACCCTTTGTATCATGTCCTTGGGGGAAGTGAGTGGGAAGTATTCATACAAATAGCAGCAAAATGTCTGAGCCCATGGAGCGTACATTAACAATTATATACGCTATTAATTTTGTGAATCATCTAGTGAGTAGTGTATGAAACACTATTATTAATTAATAATTGTATATGCATAATGTCCAATTTTATTCAGAAAATAAATACAATTCGTCCGTGTGTTAATTCATATAAAATAAATATATACTCCAAGTATGCATTAATTTCATCTAAGCGTATCCATTGAATTTTGAATGTGTTTATAGGTAGTACCGGTATTTGCAGTACGAATTCTCACGTAAGTTGACAGACGTTTTTCAACAAGCTTGTCATGGTAAAGTGAAGACATAGGTCAGATACCTTTAGCTGTCTCAACATGATGTTAGACGGTGTATAATAATATACAAACCATGTCGACAGGTTAGCTTAGTCAGCTCGCAGTACAGGGAAGGTACTGTAAACATACCATAATCACGGATTATTTTAGGATCAATCATTCAACATTTCACGAACAAGTTGAGATATTTATCCTTAGCATTATCCCTCCAGCCGAAGTTTTGTTCGTATGGAAAAGAGAACATAGCATTAGGACATGGAGTAGCTAACATTGCAAGCTCTACCCATACCATAGCACTAACCATCTCTCCTTCTTTGTAAATTATATATTATATGCTTACCAAAGAGGTGTCAAATAAATTAGTTAATTGAACATTTGAAGAATTGAACTTTATGAAAGGCAATTGCATACGTTTTCTACGTATATAGTAAATTGTGTTGCATACTTCCTAAGGAGTTGAGAAGGTTACGTGAATGCATATTGATCCATTGACCTGGGTAATAATGTAGTTTAGAACATGGATACAGTTTAGAACATGGATTTGACGTAATATAAATACTCACGTAATATTATTATTACTATTGGAAACAAATCATTCCTCTGATCAATGTAGTCATCAAAACCGACACGTATATTACACGTTGGGCATGTTATATCTTACATGATTGAGGGGTTTGATTGGCACGTGTCAATGGACCCACATAACTACCCATGCCAAGGAAAGATTGAGTGGACGTAGGGGTAAGGGTCACGTGTCTACACCATCTTGTACGAGTTCCTCCCTAAGGCTACTGGTCGCACTTCAAAGAAGACAGGATACTTAAAAGATTTGTCACATGAACCAGTTTCAAATAAAGAGCAAATAGGTTACGTCGTAAGAGTGGTTTAGGTTGCTGTTGTTGTGTCTGACACACAAGACTAAAGTCCAAGTTCAGCAGTTATGACCGTAACCTCTACTTCTGTGTTATGTCAGCAAGTTCACCCCACCCCGTCAGAACACAGAGAGGGAAAGGTCAATACGAGCTTTCATTTTCCCTTCAAAAGTACGCGTAACTTTTATTGCACAGGTACAAGAGGCTGAATTAGACCGTGACGGGTTATAAGGTAGAACTCGAAGGCTGAATGGTGACATTTTGAAATGAGGTCCCCTATTAATTTATTAGCATCTAACCCTGGTGAATATTTGTATTTACAACTTTTCTCTTTAAAGATAGTGTCTATCTCTCACGTACATGTGGTATACTAATCATACATAATAATGAAACATATAGTATAGTATATACTAATGGAAACATATATTGGAAACACACACTGTGATGAGCTACATTTGATACGAACATGCAGTGTTCTTGTCTTGAAGACACTCCCTACGAAGGTACTGATTGATATACCACAATACGGAGCGTTGTTAGAGAGGTCTGGCTATTACGTAGTCTCATGCTTCAGCAGTAAAACCGTAGTAAAGTCAGAATCATCGTCTGTTGAAAATGCCAAACGGCGACGCGAATCAACTTCATGGAGACATGCTCTTTGTTGTAATGATAGCATATCTTCAAATGCGTGGTGTCTTATTCCGCTGGTATTTGATCTCGCTGAACAGAAATAAATTTATGTTTAATTGGTAGGCATTTTAGCAGTCAACATGCCTATAATATGCGCATCAAAATCAGAATTGGACGTTTCGTTCCGATAACTTGCACTTAGTGAAGATAAGGAAGGCGCTCATCTCTGTAAACCAACTGCAATCCATTATAATTAAGAGATTAAATAAACCAAGTATTGTAAACATTGATTGACAAGTAAGATACCCACATAGATTACAATACACACCAGATCGTAGTAAACATCAGTTCTCTCAAATAGTTATACCCTTGTTAATAGCCAGTTGGGAATCTTAAATTACAAAACAACGGACTCCAGGACGTAATCACAGAACAGGGGGTGGTCTTCTCTCCAGACTACCCCCAGGGACATATCTAGGTTAATATTGACTGCTACTTTGTTGTTTGTTTTGAATTGGGGTTTAGAGTCGATTTCAAGATTACTTCACTTATGCCAGGAGGAATTCAAACCGCAACATCCGTAGCGCTGGAGGTTACAGTAAACCTGCGAGCACCGGCTGGTACTGACAGACCAAGGATGCTAACTGCATTTAATCATGGTCGAGTCAGAAAGATAACTTTTGGGAACGTTGATGCCGGACTCCCGTGACAGGGATCTGAACCTGGGATGTGTGTCTCCTTAGTCCAAACCTTCTACCATGGCGCTACCACCCGCCATGATTCTGTTAATACATTTCCACAGAGTTACACGCTGTAAGAGATAGCGAGAGTCAGTACACGGTATACAGTATATACCTTTACCTAGACTCCGCAATTTCAGAGGAGTGCTACAAGACAGTAATTCTATCCTCGGTAATCAGTTGTGTCAACCGGAATAATCCCAAGAAAATATCCAGGTTCTCTACGAAGAAGTTCAGGTTCATGTGAACCCTTCCACCTTCGTGGCTTTCAATTGAATCGGAACATTCAGAAGATGTGTACTACTGCTTGAAGCATTGCCATAAGTGGATGTATTCTATAGAGTCGTATAGCATAGAACATGTTCACTGGGGGGTCACTATACACGCACTACCATCACACTCTACTGTACGTGCATGACAGGAGACTCACATCCGTATCGTATACACATTGCTGCCCATTGCCTTAAGTCATTGCGCCAAACTGTCGACTACACACTACAGACAGATTTACGGGGATATATTATATATATATATATATATATACCGGTATATATATATCTCTATATATATATATCTCTCTCAGAGAGGTACTGCCTATCGGAAACATGTAAAGCGAGGCATATCTTAAGATATGCATAATAAGATATGCATGTACCCCTGAAGTTGAACACATGTAAAGGGAACTGATTATCGCTGAAACGTATTTATAACGAGTTGCTTAAAGGAGCTATCTCTTCGTAATTTGTAAAATAAAAATAAGATACAGTTGACCCCCCGTATATCAGGACTTCAGATATCCGGTTCCCTCGCTATCCGCATGTTGTTATTTTTTACTGGGAACTAATACATTCCTATATAAAACTACTCATGTAACCGGTATATCTCTAGAGATTATAATTAAGAATGACAACCTTTAGATGCTTGGATGAAGGGCTGCACCTCATGATCGCAAACTTGTAATGAAAGTTTAATGATACAGAACCAATGGTGCTGTCAACCTTGAAGTCGAGTTGTCGTTTCAGTAACAGTTCACGTTTCACATACCGCTGAGCTAACTCAATGTAAAAACTATCTCTTACAATTTTTCGGATCTATCCATTTGTGTCTACCGTAAACATTAAGACTGCTATTAGATTACATATGTGAGATGTGAGAGCACCCTTTGAGTATAAAAGCACTATATAAATATGTACATGCAATATACAGTCAGACCCCGTTATAACGGTCTCCGTTAACACGGTTTCTCTGCTTACCGGTCAACTTTTAACCAATACGGATTTCCTACTACTAGTATATACTATGCACTTTAAATCGATGAATAATTGATCTGATGATCCGGTTATTTCGCTTACCGGTCAGATTTTAACAAAAGCGGAAGTGTCCGGTATACCGGGGTCTGACTGTAGATACATTTAAACAGTCAACAAACATGTTTATCTCTACATGTATATGCAGGTAAACGAAATATACCTCATTTCACATCCTTGTATTTTCTATTACTTCGAATGCAGCATTAAAACACATATATTGATCACGATGTGTGTAATACTGTACTGCATATACATGTACGTGCTTGATATGGGTATTGGAAGACTTATCAGTGAGAGTAAAACAGCAAGCTGTATTGTGTTAGCATGTAACTGGACTCTTCACCAACACGATTTAAGGGTATTAATTCCCATTGGCTCTGGGATAATTTTGGAAGTAAACACGTATACGCCATACGTTCCAACCAATACGTATGGCTGTGCACACATTAATAATCACCAGCATATACCTACATCCAGGTATCTTGTCGAATGTGGCATAACCCAACGCATAGTATGTTCCAAATGATGTGTGTATCTGCGGCGAAAATAGGGAACTCACTTCATAATACAGTCTGCAGACCGCTATGAACGGTTGGCTATGTGAGGGTGAAGTACATACCTAGTATTCAGGGTTGGACGCTGACTTCACCTGTTACTGATGGGTGGAAACTGAGACACCATTGTATCTGGGTTATATTGTAGTAATGTCAACCAGTGCTTCCATACATAGCATGGAGGTCATTTGGTCTACTGACATTTCCAGCTGACCCGTCTGAAATATTCATATCATCTCGCACCGTCTGAAATGTCCTCAGTCGATCGTATCTAGATTATTAAATTTATTTAACAGCAATTTTATTTGTCATAAGATATTTGTCAAAAAAATGTAAATTAGATCATAAAAGTGTCGATTTTAATATGAAATAAATTACTATAAATAAAACATGCATTTATTTTACGATCTCGTGGAATAAAGTATTAACTACAACTTAAACACCTGCTGGGTTGTATTCTATTAAACATATTTAATAAGGGTAGTCAAGCATGTGGCTTAGTTACCAATTGGCGTAGAGACTCAAAGCTCACTCGACCACCTGTTTGTAAATAGCCAGCACAGAAAGATGAACATTCTAAACCATTCAAGCAAACGAAGATATAACAGAATGCATGACTATTTGTTACTTACTTTTACTTACTGTAAAGTTATTTAGAATTTAAATCCAACTTATTTCCGCATTGGTGAATTCGTTATATTGGTAATAACAAAGTTAACCATTATATATAATAGGCCTACTACATTTCTTTCTGCTAATGGTGATACGGAAATGTTAAAAATGCTATAGTTAATTTTATTAATGTTGCATAGTACTTTGGAAAATTAATGGAAATAATGTATGTCTTTAAGTACGAGATACGATTGTTATGAACCTGGTATAACGTTAACATGTGGATCTACAGTACATACTATAGTAATTTAATATTTAGAAGTAATGTTACCCTCTTTTAAGGCATATTATAAACATATACAACACAGTATCATCAGAGAGGGATCGTAGATGAGACATGTGTTTCTTACTGTACGTAATCATTCCCTGGTATGCTTTGATTTATAATATTACACAGACTTGGTTTGTTTTCTGATATTTATCTTAACAAAGCAAAGATTGAATGGAATACCTAGCACTTATTTGTAAAATAGGTATTTATACCTGGCATTTGATATTATTTTTATATAGTGTATTTAGTTGTCGCAGTATACATGCCACGCAATTTACAAAATACATGAAAATAAGTACATAATACAACAACAAAAGCATCGGCTATTCGATCAAGATATGACAGGTGACTACTAAACTGCCGAAGCACAGTCTTCCTCTTGATATGATGCTGAAACATTTCTGCAAAGTCACCACGATCTGTGGTATATTTAACAGATATGAGTGATACCACGGACACCTATAACTAGTCGCATTGACGTACTAGTGGTATTCTGGGCATACGTATTTAGTACTACGACGTGTATTGTAAGACTCATCCTATGCTGTACATATACCTGTACCGTCCTTCCGTAACTTGATAACAGGGCACATTGTTCTAATATAATGATATACTGGAAGTACAACAAATGACATTCTGTTCTAGTGACATGGAAATGCCTACTGATACACAAATACATACTGGACTGGTGGCATAATATTACAATACACGCCCTACTGTCCATATATAGTATAATAAACGGTACCTGACATAGTACCTCTATCTATACCTAAGTAACCCGTACAACTGATACACCGGTATAGCCTAATACTACAGTACAGTATACATGTTGTACAACCAATACAGTACTGTATATGACTATAGTACTGCGCAGGGCTCTACCTTAACCTTTTAAGGCACCCGTCCTGTAGACATACACAAAATAATCTACCCGTCCCACTATAAAATAGACAATCATTTTGGTATTTATTCACATGTCCTCAGTAAATTCTACCTGGCGGACAATGCTTAGTGTAGAGCCCTGCTGCGTACAACTTATATTCATACAACAAATTGCATACTGCAAAATTGGAGAACTTTCATATTACTGCTATGCAAGACACAATGCACAACTCAAATACTACGACAGCACACCATGTACTGTACAGTAACACTATAGTATATAGGCTACATCACCTTGGAGCATTATTTCATACACTATGTCTACACTAGCCCACTGAATACCCTTACGAACACCGACAAACAGCCTTACAGCTGAACACATATAAGTTGCAGACTAAATTTAAATTGTGACATGGAAGAGTTCATCAATGCGATGGAGATGTGTGACTGTAACACTGATGTTGAGTGATAATGTTTAGCTTCGTTCAACCTGTGACACAAATTACAAATTGTATCCGCAATGTTTGAATGAGGCTTTTCAGTAAGACTCTTGTTTGGCCATACTTTCTTTTACGCTGTGTTGTGTAGACCTGTACAAACACACGATAGAGACGGGCAAGTATGTGTAGGATGTTAACATATTAATGGGATATTCATATCGTCGAAGAATTCCTCGATAATATGATCGACAGCTTAATTTTAAATACCAACTTTTTTTATATACAATGAAAATAGCAACAATAAATGGTCAATTATCTTGAATATAAAAGAAATCCCAAAAATGTTTTTAAAGTAAAAAAAATGCTATTGAATATATGGTCATGGAGAGTGAACGAGTCCATCAAGATAATGTATCACAGGCCACTGATAATACTCAATGGTAATAACCATACAGACTGACGCCACACTCCCAGGTAACTCATAAGGACGGAATTAAATGGAGCATGACTACAATGTATGTGCATATTTATGTCATCGGGTCTTTGTATTGACACGTGTTTGGCCGTCCATCAAGCAACATGACGTATCTTTCACGACACGTCCAAGTGACCCAAGATAATGTAAGCTTGGTAGAGTGAGAGATACTGTCTACCCCTAGGCAGAGCGTATATACATGTACTATAGCGCCCGTGTACATTCATATATCTTGGAAATATACATCTCGACACATTTTAATATGTATACGCTCATGAATGAATAAGATATGCTATTTATGTTAGAGGCACATCCATTGGTTGTCAAGCTATACGTTGTCTTACACGCCGATATACCTGTAGAACTACTATACACTTGGTTAATATGCATGTACCTACAGACGTAATTTTAGATGTAAGTTTCTGTTTATTTTATATCAACGGTTGAGATTATGCCCATGCAGCCAACTACATCTTACAATGGTCTATATACAATGGAAAATACTATTATTGGCGAAGTTTATTTATAAATAATTAAATATGTCCTGATCAATTACAGGAATTTCCAAGTTGTTGCCTTGATTTAGTTTACCTTCTGTACAGACACGAGCACTAACATCTCGATAAATTCTGCCTATCCAATAATAGATAAGAGCTTTCAAAACGTGGTTTAAAAAAACACACTTTATCGTAATTGTCTGCATTTCTTTTCACAACACATATAAATTAGTATGTATGTATGCTTATATTTATACTACGACATAATATAGATCTATGAGGAATTGTTCATGCATCTTTTTTTTATGAATATGCAAATTATTCTCTTTTTTTTCTTATAAATGTCATTTTCGATTCTAGTTTACTCGACTGTCAGTAATAGGTAAGCTCAAAGGAAATTCGTGTTCCAATATTGGCTAGTATCCAACAGGTATTTCAAAATCGACACCACATCTTCAATGTATGCTTTCAGGATTACGTCTTTCGCTATTCGTTATGCGTGGAATTCCTCTATAGAAATGTAAATACATCTCCAGTGAAACGAAATTATCAGTGTGTATAGAACATGTATAGTGTATGCCAGTCTTCTGTGTACTTGGCAATGGTGCGAGTTTGTACTCTACTGGGATCTATTGATGAGCTACACTGCACAGTTACCTAATTTTGTCTTACTTTAATTTGAAATGCTATCATCTGGAAAATGTTTATGTTATCTATGAGTGATACTTCAATAAATGTATATGTCTGTCTGTCTATCTGTCTGACTTTCATCTCATGGTCATGAACATAACTAATTTAAATAAGGCCTAGTTCATAACTTACCGTATCCAATGGAATATTGAGAACGGTGTCTGCTTTCCGTAGAGACACGGCTTACTGGATAAAGTATTCACCTACTTCACGGTCTGTGGACCTCAATAATTGCAGCTGTCCCGAGTGACATCAACGTCAAGTTTACCTCTTCATTGATTATGTGACAATAACAGCCACTCCACAGTGGGGAGAATAGGGATACCTCCGTCAATAACCGTCGTAAACAACCCGTCATTCAGTCTCATCGAAACACGACATTTCACTGACACATACATTTATGTATAGGATAAAGGCCGAGTATCTGTCCATTACTGAGAGGTAATGGACATATTTCCAATGCTAAAGCGGAGCAACTGTAGTTTAATAATGCATCATTGAAAATGACTGACGTATATTGTGGAAATATACATGCTAAGATTATAAATACGGAATACAAAATTAGTTTGTTAAAGTGAGAACAAATCCAATGGTATCGTAAAGGTATAATTGCACAGTTAAAACGAGTATTTATGTTGTTTGACAGTTTGAAGATAAGGAACAAAGTAGAAGGATAATGGATGTGTGTTAGAGAGAGATAGAAGGGAGAGATAGAGAAGGATGAAGAGGAAGATTTATATAACTTGGATATACTAGTATTGACTATAATTATTGAAGTACTGTGCAGACTATATTAATGACATATGTTTCTA
>JAUTBX010112087.1:0-11703 GCA_032361465.1 Lepetodrilus tevnianus | reverse complement strand
AATGGAGCGATAGCTGTCCATTCCTGAAAAATAATGGAGCGATATCCAATGGATAAAAAGAGCAACTGTGTTTTAATTGTATTTACTATATACCAGTATGCATGTACTGGACTGGACGAGGATTATCTTTTAAAGCTCATTTAAGCAATTATTCTGGATATTTGCTCTATATAAATGTGTATATAATAATAATAATAATACTAATACTAATAAATGCTTGTAAACCTATGTTTGATTGTATTCGTGCGTTTCCACCGACATTTTCAAACTTTATTAAATTAAATGTAGTTTTTTTTTAAACTGCTGTAATATAAATAGTATATTTTATACTTTCAACAATATTATCTTCCATCTATGTATCCCAGGTTTAATGCAACTAAACTAAAGATAATTAATTGTTACGTAATATACAGGGACAGGGTAATTAAATAATTGTTATTAAAAAGACCTGGCATGGTTACATGTATAGACGACTCTCCACAATTACCCATTCACTACTTAGTTCATCTGAATTATCAGCAAAATGTCATTTCCTGGTTCAAACTTTGATCTAAAACTGGATTGATTATAAGAGACGACGTTTTATCCAAGGTTACAGGATACGTATACAACTCTTGTAACCGTGCAACACGTTAAGTCGCTCCCAGTCAAGTGACACAACTTCAAACAGTTCCACACAGCTACGACAAGAAGGGGATGCCTATTATAGAATATGACTGCACTATCAGTTTAATAGTTCCATACTGGACATCACATCAAATTAAACAGTATACGTTAAAACATGAAAAGTATGTTACATTGAGTTTATTTGTCATTCATGTGTCAGTACACAAATTCAATACTCCGCACACACACATTCAGTACTGCCCGCACACACATTAAGTATTGGCCGCACACACATTCAGTATTGGCCGCACACATTCTATTCAGTACTGCCCGCACACACATTCAGTATTGGCCTGCACACACATTCAGTACTGTCCGCACACACATTCAGTACTGCCCGCACACACATTCAGTACTGTCCGCACACATATTCAGTATTGGCCGCACACACTTTCAGCAAGTGACACATATAGACATGGGAGTGTCGCACATGATATATATATATATACTCGAGTGAAAAAATAGGGATCCGCCAAGGTTCCAGGATTTTTGCAATCAAATATTGGTCTGGCTTTGTGGCCATGATGGGAGCTGTTTAGACCTACTTTCTTGCCAATATCACATGGGACAGGTTAGACCGAAGTGTACTTGCATGGGGTGATACAACGAGCCTTCTTTAACAGTGTTGACAGTTTGTGAACCTTTCTTGCTAGTTGACCGTAAAACATGGAAGCCGATCTGTATCGCCCGCATGCTCCATATGTGGGGGATCATTTTCACAAACTTAGGAATCGGGGATCGGCCATTATAATTCTCATGTGCGCTATCTAGAAACCTTTGCCCCTCGCTACGACAGATGTTTAGTTAATTCGTGATATCTGTCTATACAATAAAATGCCCGACCGCGCTCTTATGCTAACGACAAGTCATTCTAGTCTCATTCATCTAATTTGAGGTGTGGATGGGCACATCAGTGAAAGATACGTCATCATTCTCCGGAGAGTTATCGTCCCTTATGGGCGTCACACCACGCCCTCTAGTTGTCATTTTCCCGCCTCTTCTTGATGCACGTTTAAATGAAATACTTGCTAATTACAATATGATTCAATGTCTCCGTATCAAATTCCTGAAATCGAATTAACGGGATTTAATTCTGAATAGTATTTTCATAAAATGCAAGGAATGTCCAGAGTAGAAAGTCTTTGTAGTATAATCCTAGATTCCCGTGATTTTGTAGCTCTTGTAATTATCTATAGCACAAGCTAGACAATCGAACCAATAGAAATAAAGAAATGGAACTCGATCTTCTTCCAAAATTGAACATATGTAGTGGTATTAGAATTAACATTAGTCCAGTCAAATCATAGTTTCTTTGTTTCTATTTTTAGTTCACTGCACGTCATCACCGAATCCTACATTGACCTCTTCTGATCCTGCAATAGAAGAATAATAGTTACAGCTTTAGTTTTAAAGAATCTATTTTCGTAACTAAGAAGTTCGTAAGTACCAAGAATGCGCCTACTTATAATAATAATAATAATAATAATAATAAGTGCATTTGTAGAGCGCGCCATCCACCGTTACCCAGTGCTCTATTCAAAGTTTACTGCGGGGTTATAAGAAACTGTTTTGGAATAGCATAGTCTTGATGTTGGTTTTAAATGATTGTAGAGTTGGGCAGGTTTTAATATTGAGTGGAAGAGTGTTGCATTTCACAGCTGCACTATATGCAAATATGATTCTTTTTCCAAACTTGCTGTTGGTATGAGGCACAGTGACAAGGAACTGGCTTTCTGACCGTAGGGATCGAGAGGGCTGATAGGGGGAGAGGAATTTAGACAAGTAGGCAGGGGCAAGTCTTGAGGTTATTATCAAACCACACACCAAGGTTTTTAGCTTTTGAAACAGGTATGATGTTGGCATCGCCGATGGTTATGTGATGGAGATCTCGAAACTTCTTCAGCTAAGCACTTCTTAGTGAGAAAATAAATCTTCCAAAATTTACATAAGCAGGATCCCAGTTAGGCAAATTCTTAGTACTTACGAACTTCTTATGACTAAAGAACTATAGAATAAATATGCTATATGCTATACGATGCATTATGTTAGGTAAGCGTATTGTAACGATAGTTACGCTACATATAGAAAGGATGCGCATGAAGAATCAGATAGAGGTCATTACATTATAGCTGCTGTGATGAAGGCTATGACCACGGCGAGGCAAGACGAGGACCGCCCCCAATTTACTGGTCGGACTAAATTACGAGTGGTCTGTGCGAGGCTTTGGAACACACCCTGGTACAATTCGTAAATTGTATGTGACGCTTGTATAATTTCTGTTGGACAGACAGACAGAACTATTGTATTATAAGTGCCACATGGTAGGTATACACAATCAAATTAACGTGTTTATAAAACATTATAAAATTACTATCACCCCAGCCAAGTGTTGAATACTTATGTATCCATACTCCATAATAATTAATCTAGTAGGATTGCCATTATATAGATTATATGACAGTAAATGCGTGTTGTTGTCGACTACTGTATTCAATATATTAGCGTAAAAACGAATGATGTAAGATCGAGCAAAATTAAATTTTCAATGTTGTTACGCTGTATTATTCATAATTTTGGATGTTTTCTCGCGAAGTCAAATACAACATAACCCAAGGCCAAATGAGTATCTAAATTAATATTGAGATATGAATATATTCTGAAGCTCGGAGCATGCATCATTCACTGTCTCATTTTTGTTGTAATTCTCCAGTATTGACAGCTTTATTATTTAAGTCAATGACTACGTACATTACTTATATAGCATTATTACGTAAACATTTACAACACTCATGCTGTTCCATTCAATTAAATTCCAATCGTAATTATAATACAGGAAATGTGGCTCTTCGGTGGTAGTACTTTTATTTCAATTGTATAAAGTGGTCTTAAATTGGTACTTTATACCGACCGCACACTGGAGATTCTCCATTTTGCGTCGGCCGACGGAAATCCCCATTGTGCGGTGGACGGCGACTGCGATTTTTAGTCTCGCCGACCGATCTCACAATATCTAGCATTTCTTGATATTCGTCGGCGACGAACAAAAATAGATACTCCTACCCACCGCACACTAAACGATCGAAACCCGACGCAAATCGGCGACCCGTCGCCGACGAGAATCTCCAGTGTGCGGTCGGTATTATCGATGATTGAAACGTATGAATACCGTTCTGTAAATGATTGGGTTGACATTCCACGTGCTCGCGAGTGGCAGAAAACATCCCCTGCACGTGCAGCACGTGCAGCTCGTGCGGCAAATCTGTAATTCCTCGTAAATACACATCGAGCGGCGCTCCACAATGAACAGCAGTTTGCGGCAGTTGAAATGTGTCTGATTGCGGTTTTAAAAAGTTACACACATTATCAGCCAATTATTTCTTGAGTGTACGAAATAACATTGTGCACGTGCCTTGGGTCACTCTCGAAGTGTACCCGGGTTTCCGTTGCCATGTCGCTTGGTACCCAGTTTATATCGAAATGTACCCAGATATTGTAATCTCGTGGCACGAAATTTTTACGACACCGTCGTATAAAAATTAATAAATAATACATGATTATGTATGTATAAAGAGTTCATTTTGAAAGTATTCCAGAATATTGGAAAGGCATAGGCTACAGTATTCACATATTGTAATGAGACTAATTACACCGCAATATATAAGCAGTTATAAATCCAAAGTCAGGATTCGATGGTACCACGGAGAGTGACCCTATCAGCGTAACTTGGATGTTGAGATACTGTCACAGTATACATATAATTCATTGCGTATTCTTGAAGATTAGTATTAATTTTATTATTAGTGTTATCAAATATCAATGCGAACAATATCCGGGATATGTATTCCAAAACGTAACTAATTACATACAGTTAATTTTAAATATAATAATTGGATGATGAATACCCTTGTCATAAGTCGCAAACATAACGAACAGTATTAGCAATTGTTAATGATGGACGTCAATATATTACCATACATTTCCTTCTCAGTTTTATGTTGACAGATTAATCGTCCAAGAGCTTGTAGGAAATGTTGCAAGATGGACACTGTAGCACGCTAGCAATTTATCAGTTTCGTGACGGTGGGATATAATTGTATGCAAAGACACTCAGTTTTCCCACCTACAGCCAGGAAACTGTCTTTTATCTGACCCCGGATGCTCTCGTACACTCTGGCTTCGTTATATTTCCACACTTTATGATCAAAATATGAGAAAGGAATAAATAACATGCAAATTTCATCACAAAATGTCCCACAAGCGAGCCTTAAAGACAAACCTTTGAGACCAAGCCGAGACTGTTTGCCCATCGCTTTAGATTCTGGCGATATAAGGTGCTATATTGGCAGAACCCTCGACCCGGCTCGGATCCTTAAGAAGAAAAATGGCCAATAGTAATGTCTGCTGCAACCGAAGCACTTAACTCAGCCTATTAATAATTTGTTAGCTGACACCCTTAAAGTGTATCGCTTTGCTAAAGAAAATGGAATCAAGATGCGGTAATGACCAAAGTCGCCATTGTTCGTCTCTCTGGTGTTAGTCCAACACTCGCACTGCTCGCCACTTAAAGACCAATACACTTCTTTTGGAATAATGAAAGTGTAATTCTGAATCCCCCGCTTCTTTTGGCGGGATGGAAGTGATATCGTGCGCTTGGACGCGACGAGGCATGAATTCTGACCGGCGAGCTTCCATTTTCTAATCCAGTTCTTCGTTAAAACAATCAAATCCGGAATTTTCTTTCTTATTCGTCGGCTCATTGATTTTATGTGTTTATTTCCGGTTCAGGAGGAGAATGACGTCATTTTATGTCTTAACGCCCAAATAGTTACTCGGAAAGTACTGTACAGTAGTGTTGTTCTTACAACTAGCTGGCTTCCTCCCTCAACAAAGTAGTATACGTTCTATATAGTCTGTACTACGGGAAGCTGGATGGTGTACGGTCGTGTACTTAATCAATGTACTCTCTTAACCCGTAGCATACCCCCGTATCATACCCCGTATCATACCCGTAGCATATCCCGTAGCATACCCCCGTAGCATACCCCCGTAGCAATGTAGTGTTGTCTATAACGGTGCATCCGAGTCTACGTTGCAGGTGTTATAGAGCAAACTTGTTTCATATTTTCTTACAATTAGTTTACATTTCAAAGGAACAGTTCATACTCTTATTCTCGTAACTGGAGTTAGGTACATCATATATATGTCATGGTCAGCTGTCTGCGTGACTGTACCCGGCCGTGTGTTTCTCATCTACAGAATAAATATCGTCAAATTATCATAGGCTGAGTAAGTTCATCATCATTCATTCACATCAGTCCTTCATCAACCACCATCTTCTGGGGCAGATACCCGTACGGCCGCCGCACCATCAATTCATACTTCAACCAGCAGTACAGTCTCAGTCACGGCTTCATCAACGGATCGGTCTGATCAGGCATATACATGTAATGAACTATTATACTGCCATCATGCAGAGCCCACACAACACCATCAGAATTCAAATGTTTTTCTGAAGATCCATGCTTTTAAAATTGTACTTTTCAGGAATTATTTTCAGTACCTGATTACTTAATGTGACATCATAGATCTTAAACGATAGAGAGATAGATATAGATGTTGCATTTTTTTTTTTATCGTATGCTAAATATTTTTCATGATTTGTTCATGCCTGTATATACTGTATTTGTCTGTACTTTCCGTAATTAGATATACATACGGAACCCAGTATATAAACCGTAGTTAATTACTATTAGCCTACATCATAGATTATAATCTATGCCTACATATACCTAGTTCGCACGTCACTGATCAGTGCATCCTGTACAAATGTTACAATCCCTAAATTAACGGAACTCATATCCAATTAAAGTAACGTCGACATATTGTGCGTGCGACGTATTTTCAATGTTTGAGTAACTGTTATCGTTGTATATGTTACATTATTGATTTACGTGCATATGATAATTTAAGAATGATGCGCAAATGTTTCCATGAAGCTATGGTCTACATGTAGTCACGCACGCCTGTGCGGCCACTAACTCCGTCCCAACCACAAACTGTACAGTGTGGCCGCACACACGCCTACACGCATACCAGAGTATGCGCATCCGTCTTCGTACGCGTAATATATTCAACTTCAAATAATCTTTACTTTGCGTGTGTATAATTTACTCGTGATCGCTACGATAACAAAAGAATAATAATAATAGTAATATTTTTACATTGGACGTAAGTCGTAATGCTACATTAGTGCGGCCTATAAATCATTTACATTAACATTACTTCCCATGTCATAGATATTTAATTAAAGGATACTTATTAAATTTCCACAAACTGGTCGCTCGTTAGTTGAAATTAATATATATGTCTATGAAGACTTTTATCATCTTGATAAAGTTCACCTATGTTATCAGCCGAATTGCAGATCATCCATTGTCAGTGTTCAGTCTTGGATGGATACGCACAGCGGTGAATATAGACGTGATATAAAGCATATTTCAGCAGGTAAATAAATATTCATGTGATATTTAGGTTACCAGATAGTTAACACTTAATATAAAATCATGGGACCTAGCATTGGCCTACTACAACATAACAATTGCAAAGCAAATATTGCTGTTGTAACTCTTATCAAAACGTTCATCCCAAGAAAGAATTTGCAGGTGTTGGTGAAAGCTTTTGAATTACTATAGTATCTAGGACCACGACCATAGTACACATTCATTTATAACATAGCCAATTTAAACATGCAAATTGTTTAGATTTTACATTACCATAATATACAATTATATTATAATATTAATACAAGATAAAAAATTACGACTTTGCCAACTTGAACATTCATTGGAATAACGTTGTGGTGTTTTTTTCATTTCTGATTGCATCTGGATTCACCAAGCACCGCATTTGGTCACGTTGTACAAACTATTGCTTGACAAACAACAGCAAGTACTGTCCAAATATAATTTAAATAATTTAAATTTGACAGTTTGATTGTTTGAGTCAGTAGTTTGAGTCAATGCTAGGTCCTCATGATTTTCTATATCAGTTTTAATGGAGTATGGTTAGAGTCGTTATAAAGCAACATTCACTGCTAGTATTTAATTCTATATACTCCCCAATTGTTATTAACAACCAAAATCCAAAGGATTATATTGTGTGAAACACACATTTAACAATGATTCAGATTGCTATCGTTAGATCCGGCTTGTTTCGATTAATCTTTGTGTCACCCCTAACGGTAAGCTTGTTTATCACAGCACATCTCCACCTGTGTATGTGGACATGGTGTCATCTGAACAATTTTCTGCTTGCTTTCATGAGAAATCTGTTTCAAAACGTGGGCATATCATCTCAATCAAGCCTAGGTATAGCTCTCGACGTGTTTTGTTTTCCACAGCTGGCGGGGGTAACGGTACTAAATGTAACAGCCCGCGCCCGCGCCCGAGCGGGAAAGGTTTCGCTCAAAGTGATGCGGTGCTGTTGTTACTCCGCACAAGAAGTAACACATGTGTTTCGACCATAGTCTGTCTATCATTTTCAAGTGGTGCTGATTTGGGCACGTGGCTTGTGAATTATACCGGAATATAACAATCATTTAGCAATAAGAGTGCTAGAGGGCTCGTGGAATATTGCTACTCGAGCTTTAGACGAGATAATGTGTGTATAATTAATAACTTTAACAGTTACATTTTAATAAAAATAACAAAGTGGCAAGATCATATTCTGATAAAACTATTCTTCTCCCGACAAGTTTTACTAATCTAGAAATATCTTTATTTCTTAATTAATTACAGGTACCTGTATACTATCCTACCCTCTGACATCGGTACACATGTAATCGTAAGAGAGAGAGAGAGAGAGAGAGAGAGAGAGAGAGAGAGAGAGAGAGAGAGAGAAAGAGAGAGAGAGAACCATCTGGTTGGAACATAAACATAATAAAGTTCAGTGCAGCTATAAAACCCATATCAACTACAAATGACCACACGTATTCGCATAATTTAAATTAAAATATACAAATATTTTTTTTAAAGCGTACCACAGCTTGCAAAATACAGCTGCAGTGCATATACAATAATAAGCAGAAGCGCCTGTTTACCGTATCACCTATTGTATTGCCTGCAGAAAAAAAGTGCAGTTTTTGCATTGAGCTGTTTCCAGCTGGTCTCGTCATTCTGCGTAGTGTTTCGAGAGAGAACTTTGTCACTTTTGAGCTGATAGATTTGAATACTTTAAGGGTAGGAGATTACTCACTTGTAATTAGATCTAATAGTAATATAATAGGTGTTTGCATTTGCATTTGCTATGATCCCCAAACCGAGCACGTGATCTGACTCCAAGCCGTCCAGTCACCCTAACCACAGACCATTCTCATTATTCTACCCGTCTGAAAGGTGCCCAAGCCAGAACATATTATGCTACGTTGTCCAATCGGATATGGATATATATATACTAAAAAAAGTATTGACATAAATAGATATATCTCGTTAATGAAGTACAGTACAGCTACCTACCTAGGAGTCCAAGCCACTATTCATTTAAACGAGTACTTTACTGAAGAAGAATTGAAGAATATTTGTTATATTTCAGTTTAACAAAGTCCAAACATGTATTCATTTAAACAGACTATATAATATTTGCAAATAATCTCTAATTATTATCTTTATTTCAGTGACATATTTGTGCCAAACATTGATATTTGTTATATGTATTTACAGCAATAGATTAAATGAGGAAGTGGATAATTATAACAATTGAAATGTATACAATATCAAATAGTTGACTACCATTTCCAAAGGGATGGTGTCCACAATAGTAAGATTGATCTAATCATTATCCATCTGAACAACACAGCCTCCAATTTTGGTGTCAAAATTACGACAAACACTAGTAGAAATACTTATTAATTACTTATTAATTAGTATATATTATATATAAATGTGGCAACACACATTTGGTATCCGCTGCTGATTACATCCTCATGAATAGCAATGATACTAGTTTCATTTTAATTCAATGTTTGTGTTTAAATATAAAGATATAGCTTATGAGGATAAATTAAACAAAACGATATATGTATACTGGTAAGCGTATATTTCAGATATGTCATCCAAGTGGACTTTTCAGACTTTACTGTGTATATGCGGCCACATACTCAGTGACATATTACTAAATGAATTCAGACATAAAACCCTTTGATCATAAACTTCTAGGCTTCCTCATTCTTAACACAACATATTGCAATGAAACATTAATCTGTTCTCGTTATTGTAGCTGACATTTTGGACAGCTATTCTGGTCCAAACCCTCTTCTCTAGATGTCCGCGCTGCTGGCATAAAACATTCATGGAATCATACGGATTGTTATACCCCATATGCTTTCTAATCAAACATTGCTTTTCACCTGACTGAAACCCAAATGCGATTATCCTAAGAAGCGTCCCTCTTGGATGAAATACCGTGATGCGTTAGACATTGTGGTGCTTGCTTGAAACATAACCAAATATTTGGCTATGATGTTTAATCTATCACCTGCTCTGCAATAATGGCGAGCATGACAGACAGACAGATATATGTGTTTGACGTTCAGCGAGGGAAATTGCGTTAGTTTATACGGTTTGAAGCACTTTTAGAGATATGCCAATTCCATAAGAAGCGATGGTGGCAAAACTACCTAAATATTTAACGTCTTGGCACGAATTCGGCCAAGCTGTGTAATTCCTAGTGATGTGTTTATCGGCAATATGGTCGTTCTCCGCGTTTCGGCTGTGAAATCTGACATTATGTGGTGTCGGTTTCCGGGTCTGGGGTCTGTGTAAGTCCTTGATTTCCGCCGGAATCGCATCCCCTCTAACACTCAACCTTGAAGCAATTTATGGGCTGGATTAAAGGGGAGTAACTCTTCTTCTTCTGTAGCCTGAGAGGAACCGGAAACCTTTAAACGTTTTAATAATATAATATCTTGTATACTCTCTTCCTGCCATCACTAGTTGTACTTGCCATTCCTCCACGATTCATTTATCTCTGTCTTGTTTTTCTCTCTCTCTCTCTCACACACTCTCTCTCACTCACTCTCTCTTTCACTCACTCACTCACTGTCTCTCACTCACTCTCTCTCTCTCTCACTCACTCTTTCTCTCTCTCTCACTCTCCCTCTCTCTCTCTCTCACTCTCTCTTTCTCGATCCCCCGCTCCACTCATTCTTCCTAATGAGATCATGTCCTACGCTCGCTGAACGTCAAACACATATGTCTAAAGCATAAGACCTTATTTTACGAATGTTCACGAATACAACATGGTCATTGCAAATCAGCACTTCTAATTCACCTGATACCATATACACAGTACTGAAGCTATCTATATATACTACGACTTACATTATATTCTGATGAAAGACTATCTCTTATTTTTGTAGCTAATAACGGGTCAACATATATATTCAAATAGGATTTAATGTCAGATGCGTATGCGGCAATGCACACAACCCGTGCTCACCAACTGTGACCTTCATTAGCATATCTTTATGACATGTTTGCGCATCCTGCTTATTATTTATGCACAGATATAGTACTGTACATAGACCATCATATTTTCTCCCGAGGCAGACTGACACCAGTCATGTGATGATAACATCGGAAACTGGTGACAGTCGTGACTGATAATTCTACAACGTGTTAGAATCAGTCACCGACAAAAACACTACCACTTCTCTGGGAACCAATTTCCTGGCTGTAGGATATCCACTTGATTTCGCTGTGTAGGATTTGTTAAATGATTGATAAATTTCAATTCAATGGTATGACTTTTACACACTTGAGAAAGTCATTAGATTTGGCATAACAATAAAAAAATACATATAGGATGTTTTCTTTGACAAGAATTGTGATTTTGCTTTGTTTCTCAACTAATATATATACTGACGATCAAAAGAAAGTATATCACGACTTTTGCCACTAATAAGTTGTAAACAACACAACTTATTGCGACAAAAATTACTTTATCATAAAATATATTATTTTCTAAATCTTGTGTAAAATA
>JAUTBX010111976.1:0-11704 GCA_032361465.1 Lepetodrilus tevnianus | reverse complement strand
TATATAGTTATCTACACATTTGCCAGTTCTAGAAGTTTTAGAATTAACTCGGGGGGAAAGTAGAACTTTTACAAAAACCTACCAACCATATTCCATCGCATTCTCCGTTCCTATTTTCAGAATAACAAATCTACTACAAATCTGTCATCATTTATCACATGCCAGGGCATATCAGAGCATCATCACCCCGTGATATTACTGGGCATGGATTCGGTCTGCAGACCCGGTGTCATATTAAGCCGTCCCAGTTGGTTTTCATTGCAGATGTGCAATACGTTGTCATTTCAATATGCTGTCCATCAGAATCTGGCGAGCGGCCAGTACAGTATAGCCTTGCCTACACTGGGCAGTAAATTGCATGGGAACGTCATTCTAGTATTACTGGCGACGCCGGTGTAGGAGCCTCAAAACACTCCCCCGCCCCAAAACACTCTAGAGTGTTCTTTCTGGGGGAGTGTTTTGGGGCTGCTACACCGGTACCCAGGTGGCACCATGAACTGACACAACGTCGGTGCTGTTCCCGCCATTCCACCGACTGTGACCAGAGAACCAACTAAGATGCATCTTTCCAGAAGCACGTCATAGACCTTATTATTAATGAGTATGAACTTTACGGGCCGTACGCACAAACGTAGTTTAACCACAGTTTAGGCTAAACTAGGTTTAACCGATGAGTTATACGACTGTCGGGATGATTCTTAAACTACGGTTTAACTCAACTACGTCTGTGCATACGGCTCTTGATGAAATAAGTTATTGCATGTATAGGTAAATTCACATTCCATGAGAGTTTAAGAACAAATTCAGCATGAATATTACTGTGTCCATATGGTAGTATGATAGTATGACAGCTGTCATAATTATGACAAATAGGTGGTAAAACGTGTCGTATTTGTAGTTATAAGTACCACATGTTCATATACTCCCACAAGGCACAATCTGTCTATATAATATAGTACGTACACTCTCATTTGATTTTTTCCTTCAACAGAAGATCTCCTGATGAGCTATTCCCGGATGTTGCCGAGTGCGATCAGTATCACCATGTCCAACACACGGGGTCATCGCTGTAACAGGGTTAGCTGTGGCCTGCATCACACTCACAACTGACCAGATGATGACCATTGCAAAGCATTCTTAAACCTAATACAGTATACAATTAGACTGTCTCGTGTCAGCTTTCAAATATTAATACATTTCTTAGATCTGGAACAAAAGACGAAAGCACCCTTATCTCTGAATAAAGGCAATGTCAACAATCTGCATAACAATAACAACGACTGTCACTGTTTATTGGTTTATTTAGTAATGTCTCATTGGTCACTGCCATGTTGTGAAGGTCCTCCAGCCCAGATGACCATGATACTGACCAGATTATATTATCAGCAAGGAGTTAGAATAGCGTGTTATAGCTGCCCGGTGGTAATAGCGATAAATGATCAGTCAAGTAGATAGATAATCAGATTAACATAATTCTCTTTCAAGCACTGGTGCCATGTGTTATTGACAAAAATGCTCCAAAGAACACGTATAGATTGCAACTTCAGAAATTCAGAGTACTAGTAATCAAATATTGCATTTTTTTTTCCTTATACCTTCTTATGTAAGTGTTAATTTATAGGACTACCTTCTATACACGTGCACGTCGTTCTTGTGGACAGTGTTCTAATACTTGTGAATGTTCTTCGCGAGGACATTGACCTATTAAACATAGTATGTGAACGTTGTTCTTGAGGACGTCTGTCTAGTTGTGTGCATGGTCTTCGCGAGGACATTGTTGTGTATGCATGTCCTTCTTTCTAGAGGACGGCGTCTTCTAGAGGATATATCCATAACGTTTACTACTACGGAGTTATATGTCCAGTCCTCACATAGCATACGAATAATGGACCTGTAAAGTATAATATGCGCATTATCTTCGGGAGTATATCATTATAATTATGTGCATGTTCTTCTCGAGGACGGTGTTCTACATGTCCTAGATGATACGGTTCTTCACATGAGGATAGATTGTATACAATTGCCTTTGTAGTCCGGGGTGAACACTGTAGGGGTGAACACTGTTTTGGAGTCTAAAGGTTCTTCACATGAGGATAGATTGTATACAATTGCCTTTGTAGTCCGGCAGAAGTATGGGTGAACACTGTTTTGGAGACTGAAGTTTTTTATTGCTGATTTTGATGCAACTAACAAACAAAAATGTCTGTATACGATTCTCAAAGAATTGCCGTTGGACAAGATCCATCACACACCGTGGTCGACCTCGTCCCTGTACTGGGCCCAGGCAGATCGGAACGGCCACTCCACGGCCAGAAATATGCGGATGTTGTTTGAATATATATTTGAATATAATAGAACTGGTATTCACATAATCGTTTCAACGTATAATTCAGACAACGTTTATGATTAAAATGACAGATGGACATAGCACATACTAATTAAGCTTTCTACAGGCAGTGCTCTAGCTGTAGCAGTACACAGAGATATAATAAGTGTATATTTAAGTACATGATGAGCTGACAACGTTACACAATAACCACATGGGCACACTACAGAGGCATACTACAGGGGCACACCACAGAGACATACTACAGGGGCACACTACATGGGCACACTACATAGGCATACTTACATGGGCACACTATAGGGGAACACTACATGGGCACACTACAGAGGCATACTTACATGGGCACACTATAGGGGAACACTACATGGGCACACTACAGAGGCATACTTACATGGGCACACTATAGGGGAACACTACATGGCCACACTACAGCGGCATACTTACATGGGCACACTACAGGGGCAACTACACGTATATATATGGAGCCGAAATGATGGAGTAATTAGTGGCATGCATTGAACAGATGATAGAGTGATGTGGCAGCCCCTCACACCGAAACTCGCGATCAATACCAAGTAACAAGGTGTACTTACTGACTTCACAAGTTCATTTTGAAAACAATACGAGAATCAGGTAATCATTTTGCAAAACCTTTTGTCATTCTGATGGTTTCTTAGCGGATACCGCGGGACAATGGACATGGAAAATGTAAGCGGACACAAATAATCAATTCAATAATACGAATTAAAAAGTATTTAGGGTTTTTATTGCCAAATATTGTTGCGATATACATTGACTCCTATATCACGCTTAGATACTTTGAAGTACCATGACGTTACGACTATATATATATATAAACCAAGAAACATAAGATATTAAGACTATATGATACATTATTAGAGGATATACTAGTATCTTGACAACACAATCTGGACCAAAACATTATTTTACTTTATCGTGAATATTAGAATTTCTATATTTTGTTCTTGGTAAGGTGGTCTTCAGATTCAGACCAGATTTACATATGTTTGGACAGATTAGGAGACGGGCCATTGAGGCGACACTGATAATACTTTCAGTCAACGTCTGGTGAGGTCACGTGGGAATCTCGCTCAGATAGGCAAGCAATAGACCAAATAGTGAGATCACTTTCACACAAAGGACACATCCTAAACTTACAAGCAGTCCGCGAAACAGTCGGGGAAACAACCGGCATGGCCCATATACGCTGTACAGCATGAATGACGAGTACTGACCAAGCTAAGATAATGACTATGTATTTTTTGACATCATATAACCTCCATCTCTTTTAATCCCTTTCTTCTCTTGGACTACATGCTAACACAACACAGCTTCTGTCAGATGCTGTATTAGGCTTCTACGACGAAAATTGATTATTGTAAAATTAGTATATCATTGAAATTCAGTTGGGACAGTGGTGGGCCTACAGCTAGTCAACTTCACATAGTTATCAAACCTCGTCACGATATACATGTAACTCGGTGACATTGGTGTAACTAGAAGTTGGAACTTGATGAAGGTTATAGCTGAACCTTCAGTTCCTTGACTGCCCGTCACTTGACCCCGCGCAACTTCCGGCTTGTTAAACCGGTTACCAGCAGAACACGCGCATTAAGACACTGGGTATCGTTTCTCGAAGCTCTCTTTGCCACTAAGGGAGTCCATATCTCTCGCTTTGCCGATAGCTAATACATTGCTAAGATTGTGGTAGGTCCCTTAGCGGCTAAGAGAGGTTCTAGAAACGATACCCTGGCCTCGTCAAGGAATATTCCCCAACGCTACATGGCTATTTCATGAGGACACGCACAACAACGTGTATATCAAGCATGACTATGTAACGTCGGGGCAATTTTCAGTATAAATCAAGTACTAATTGGAAGTTATGTTCATATGCTTGTGATATGATTCATGTTTATAATCCCAACCATGTCTTCATCCAATTTGTCCGACTCGCTGGTGCCATTACCGGCAAGGCTGCGTTCGTGAGGCAATCTCCTGCACGAATTACCAGCTAATCAGTCGGCTCGGCAAAGCGATAAGAATGTTTGGTGGTTGCATTCGTATTTTTCCGGCGTTTAAAAACTAGAGAGAAAGATTCGTTCAATTTCTTACTGCCTCGTAATAAACGCTTTCAGTGTTACGGCCATGAGAGGTGGCCAGAACATGAGGGCTTGGTGAAGGAGATTCCGTGTACCTGTCAAGGGGTAATTAGGTTTACATGTTGCCAGAGCAGACTCGGGGACTCCAGTTCCAGCATCTTGCTCCAACATCACCGTGATGCAATCTGACATGAATTATTACTCGAGTACCCGCCAGCCGTGGCAGATTTAAGACCAATACAAATATCCTATGGCGAGGTATTGATGCAAACATGTACGGACAACATCGTCGTGTGGAAATATCCTACTTAAGTCTGTTTAATGGCGTCGAGTTTGGTGGACTGATACGAGTGCAATGGCGAAGCTGATAACATATCGCTTGTCTCCGACACCCGATTACGCGTTAATGCTTAAAATAGAGGACGCTTGAATAGTTTTGAGCATGTCTGCGTGTGGTTCCTATTCTCTCTATTTAATTAAACTTCCTGATCAATAAGAGTATCAATACTACTATAACTAGTAAAGTGGGACATCTACTACGTACAGGTACCCACTTCAGTACCATGTTAACTAGACTAGGGGGCCTATATGTCATAGCCCTGACATTAAAATCAGTCTCAAGTTCATGCTAGCACCACAATGACAATACTAATCATAAACATTCTTGAAAAAGATGGGTCTTAAGATGTGATTTGAGACACTAGTAGGAGAGCTTATCAGGTATTGCGGTAAACTATTGACAATTCTCGAAACGTTCTTATGATTTTCTTAGCCTAAGAATGAGTTCACAGCATTACTACCCTCATATTTTAGATCATCGTACGATCGTAAGAACGTTTCAGGAATAGGCCCCCTTGAGCCTTTCTGTACGACGCGGCGTAACTCTGAGGTAATCGTAACCGTACCTAACCGTACCCATTGCTAGTGGTTGAATGTATGGCTAGCTACGTTAGAGCCCCGTAACGTAAGTGAGGTATCAGAAGGGATGTCATTAGTTTTCTGAGATTTGGTGATGTACTAATATCCGACAAGTAAGTAACGCCCATGCGTTGTTGTAGTACATCGTGGACATGCACACTACCTATTCAAGGAGCATTGAAGAAACACACACTGACACCTTTAATTACGGCTTTACCCTCCAACCTTAACACCCATCTACCTTTGCTCTACCACACATACCCCTCCTATAATGTATGCTCCCGGTCATACAAGGTTCTCTATTGTCAGTGTGCGCATTTGATTGTGGAACATCACTTGCAGACGTATCTGTCGACTCCTTAGCCTGCTATCTGACTATAAACTGCTTGAGAATCACATCTGCTTCACAAGGATCTGCTTCACAAGCACCGCATCTAGGATCTGCTTCACAAGCACCGCATTTAGGATTTGCTTCACAAGCACCGCATCTAGGATCTGCTTCACAAGCACCGCATCTAGTATCTGCTTCACAAGCACCGCATCTAGTATCTGCTTCACAAGCACCGCATCTAGTATCTGCTTCACAAGCACCGCAGCTAGGATCTGCTACACAAGAACCACAGCTAGGATCTGCTTCACAAGCACCGCATCTAGGATCTGCTTCACAAGCACCGCATCTAGGATCTGCTTCACAAGCACCGCATCTAGGATCTGCTTCACATGCACCGCATCTAGGATCTGCTTCACAAGCACCGCATCTAGGATCTGCTTCACAAGCACCGCCTCTAGGATCTGCTTCACATGCACCGCATCTAGGATCTGCTTCACAAGCACTGCATCTAGGATCTGCTTCACAAGCACTGCATCTAGGATCTGCTTCACAAGCACCGCATCTAGGATCTGCTTCACAAGCACCGCATCCAGGATTTGCTTCACAAGCACCACGTACACGCACTGACAGTCTGGCAGTCAAATGTGACAGTGATGTTTGAACCTCTACCACCAAGTCGCCTACAAATCCTCGGGGTCCACGTCAGTCGGACAATCAGACAACCAGACAACCTTGGCTTAGGCTTAGTCTTCCAAGGGGAATACTTTGATTTAGCAAGCTGGTTGATAAAGCACACTACTGAATACTTACTAGTATGTGCTTTTAACAAAATACGTACTGTAGTACAGGTCACGCTGACTTGTACAAAGCTGATACAATTTCGGTAGTGGTTTATATATATAATAAACTGTGGTTCAGTGTATAGTTTCTCGAAGCTCTCATATCAGCTACGGCGAGACCATGATGCGCTTGTAAGTTCCCGATAGCCATGTATTAAGAGATCGCTACGAAAGTACTTTCTCAGATCTATTGGAGCTACAATTGTAAGGTCAGCGATTGTCATTGTGGCGGTAGCCTAGTTACGACTATTGTAGCACTACAACTGTTCTGAGCAACGGGCCGAGGCTGGTTTCATTTTGAGAATAAACGTGTCTGTCTGTCATAGTAGATACGAGAGCTTCTAGAAACGCTACCTAGTTATGTATCCAAATACTAAATGAACATATATGCCTACTGGTCAAGATCAAATCCACATACAGATGTTCTAGTTATTGTGTTTGCAGGACCGTTACAGAACGTAGAGGAACTGGCGGGTCGGTATAATTGGTAATCTTATAGGAGGGTATGGTTGTCGTATTGCCAGTAGTACGCCGATTTGATCGTTGTATTAGATTACTTCTTACTAAATAGACGGATATCCCATATATTCCGCAATGATATGATCCCATCCAGATAACTCATGTCGATCAATCAATTTTATATTGACATCCCACCTCCCTATATGAGAATAGTTCAATGTAAAATATTTGGACTGAGAGATAACACTGGAAGGCAACAATAAAGGACAAATCATGCACATATTGTATGTCAAACATGTAAAAAGTGACACGACCGTGTCTATTAACATCCTAGTTTGAATTGGTTTCCAATGGTTTCCAATGGTTTCTTGTCAAGCCAACTTCAAACTGACGTAAAAAAGCATAAAGCTGCGTCAGGTGAGCATTTACTTCACAATTCAAAAATCAAATCAAGTCTGTGATCGCATGAGTGGCAATCAAAGACATCTTGTCAAAGTTCATCTGTAGTTGGTGGAGGGCGTGGGCAGTTTAACACGTACTGGTAGTGAGAGTGGCATTGATTCATCCAGTGAACACTGGAACACAAGGAACACAAGGAACACCGGAGTCTCTGAACACGAGGAGAGATGACGTGGAAGTCGACTGTCAGAAGGAACTGACAGGAAGTGCTCGACCGGAAACGGAATGCAAATTCCTGATCAAACGAAAGTCATGACTCCTGTGTCTTGTCCACAGATTACAACAACACTATTAACACAAAATTAATGAAATAAAGAATTTAGGAAAATACATAAATATAATAAGAAATATTACATTAATATGGCGAATATGGTGGTTGTATCTGCGTTTGTTAACATGAGTGTGTTGATTGAACAACGTTAACTATTTTTGTTGTTCAATGTGGGCGTAAACTTGTTTGTATGTTAACCGTAAGTTGTTCTTTACAAATATTTCTAAAGTTTCTCTTACTGTTCAAATTATCTAGTATGTTAGTGTTCTAGTTTTAAAGAGACCTTTGCTAAAGTTAAAACCATATGGTTCAAGTTAACATCCAACTTTATTGTTGTGTGACAACTCAGTTTAACTTTTAAGGCCTGGTGCAAATTTGGTGTGACATTTGACACAAAATTATACGGTAACTAAACTTTATCAATGTATCAATCGCGGTGTTGTGAAATGAGATAATAAGTGACTGACTAGAAAGTATTAATATGCACTACACTGTAGTGAGTGATGCAATGGCATCAAAGACAATGTCTCAATTTTGCACCAGGCCTTAAATATAACCTAAAATGGTGTTTGTTTAACTACGTGTATAGACTAACGTATTCTATCTAGCGTGTACCTCTCAAATATATATTGCATTCATCCAAGAATAACTTTCCACACATTTCCGAAAATCATTAATTTGCTAGAAAATATCGCAGAGGTTTCTTCAGCATCCGTGCAACTTAGCAATGGATATGACAGAACTGTGAGCTATGTTCTAAGCTTAGCTTGGATATCATTATATATAAAGTTTAAGACAAATCTGTTTCCGATTCTCTCAGTCAGTGTTGAGATGGTTCGATATCTGCAAATACTTGAGTGGTCTACAAACGTGTGTCCAACCCTGATTGAAACATAGAACCAGCTTCAGTACTTAGCGGCCTGGGTATGTAATCTTATTTTACGTAGAAGATTTGACCTATGCATCCAATAGACCCCAATACGGCAATGATGACCACTAATAACCCAACTTGTCCACTGCCCCGGGACAAACATCCACGCAGCTTCACAGCGAGTCGACCGTAAGGCAATCTACGTCAGAAATAGATATTGGTGACACTATTGAACCGCTAAGTCTCTACCGTCGTTTTAACCCTCACCCCGCTACCTGAGGCCTTTCAGGCCCGGTGTACCATTCAAATTATATGTATGTAAAATAAGGTAGCGGGGAGAGGGTTAAAAGTTGTAAAGCCCGGATGTAGTCGATGGTGGAGAATAATATCAGATAACAAGAATAACTCCATTCAGGTAAAACAAGTTATTGCCCGAAAAAAAAATGATAGTGTAAATATATAGAAGCGATATAAAGGAAGTGGGAAAGAAATCTTAAGTGCAAAGCACGCGGAACTAAATTGATTTATTTTCACTGAAGCTTATAATGGAAATAAAGACCGTTGTTTGCCAGAGACAAAAAGACAACAAGAGGAACACGTTAATAACAATTGTAGAACCCCCTGTGGAACCCCCTGTAGCGTAGATCAATGCAGCATCGACAACTCTGCAATTATTACATGAATGTGAGCGCTGCATAGTATCTATAGATTTTCTCCTGTTCCAGCAGATAACGACACATCTCCTGATACTATTCTAATATCGTAAATGGGTACTACTCTCGCGGATCGAACGCTTAATGCTCTACTGCAAGCAAGTCAAATATCTTCACAGACAATTACATCATAGATAAACCCACACCGGCAAGATCACACTTCACCCTGTGGGGGAAATATCCAGGGCTGCACTCCAGATTATCAAATTGTGACGTTCAAACAAGCCACAACTTTCGATCAATAGGAGTATTAGCCTGTTGGATTCTTGGCTAAGGCGGATGAAGCGTCATAAAGCTACACTAGGAGAGGTATATGATGCAGCATCACACACACTGGGCGTGTAATTCTAGAGATATGCCACTTAATGTTCGTTAAATCTCGCATCTACTCGTAGTTGGGACAGTTTAGGATTTAGTCCAAATTGATGACGTGTTCAGAAAGAAAGAAAGTGGATAACATTATTCAGGGGTGCGTTCAATAGAGAATACGTATTCATATGTATTCATATGTATTGCTACAGAAGCCTTTCAGTAACACGTGTAGCAATACGTATTCATACCTTTCACTAAGGGTCCAGTCATTTTCCTACTAACCCGTTCAAGATAGAATACAGGCAATACACTACGCACGATACTGGTATTCAATAGGTATTCTCTATTGAACGCGCCTCAGTTGGTATCTTCTCTAGAAATACTCGATCATTGTACATCATATCAATGTATGCGTAACCATTAGGTACTTTCCAATTCATAACTTTCAATATGTCATTTTCCCCTGGCATCATATATCTGAAGATCCCGACAGTACGACGAACGGTTTAGCTCTAGAATTCAACCCATCGATCAATCATTGTAACAGTTTGTGTAATCACCAACATGCACATTTAATGGAGGAGGAAATTAAATCGTATGGTTGCGAAAATGTGGGGCAATTAAATCGCATGGTCTGCGAAAAAGTGTGCGGTTGCAGACAAAGTATATGCATGGTCTTTGTATGCTGACGGTTGGGGAATTGAAATTGTCACACACTTGCCATATTAGGAAGCAGAGACGGCGAAAAGGGAAAGGAGTTTCAGATTATATTTCATGATGGTTGCGAGTGAGACGAGACCAGATTCCACCACAGCGTGGACAGTCTGGCACTGGGGAGTCTTCCTGGAATATACATGACGTTCAGGTCACTGGCCTCGCGACGTCTTAACTTCCACGTGAACCCGGGCAGTGTCATCGTCGTATCAAGAAAATAGCTTGTTCTGCTGTCAAATTCCTGTTAATGTGCTTTAAGCTTTCATCGAATTCAACATCCAGTCATATAGAGTACGGGATAGGTATATAACCACCCAAACAAATGACCTCTAGTTAGATTAGGAACGCTACTTCCTCAAGACTCTGGCTTGTATTCCCACTGCGACATAAAGACATGAAACATTAATTAATTAATAAATTCATTGATACCATGTACACAAACATACAATGAATGGTATCAGCATCTGAACCGTCTTCAAGAACGGTGGGCAATACAGAATGTTTGAATACCATGCCTCGTTCTTCAATACAGAATTGGTTCATAACCCAGTTGTATGCTGTAAGACATGTTTGTTATAGTTTGATATTTACTGGATCCCTTCATTCATTCATTCATGAATTTCATATATTATTTATGCTGTGGTGCATCTCTGGAAATTACTGTTGTAATTAACCTCACGTGAAGTGCATGCTAACATTTATGTACACGTTACACGACACCACGAAAACGCACACACACACACACACACACACACACACACACACACACCGCACACACACAGGATAGTCTTTATACTACGTCCAGTAGGACGCAATGTTTACTTCTGCAGAAAGACAGAAACAGGCTTGACAGAGTCAGGGAGAAACCTTCAGGTGATAACATCCCAGTGTGTTCTTCATCGCCCGTGCTCCGAGAGACGTTCACGGCGGCGGCTGGTCTACATGGTCGTAATGTCTGCTACGACACCTCTCATAGACATGTTTATGTCCGAGAATGATAGCGTGTCCAGTATATTGGTCCAAGGTGTGTGTCCGTCTGACACGGCAAGGTATAATTAAAATGATTTGTCTTCTATAGTTACTGGAAAACAGACGAGGGTCAAATACAGAGTAAGATGTGTGTCTGTCAGTATTTGTGTGTGTTTGTGTGTGTTTCTATGTAGCCTATTTATGTATGCATGTATGTCTCTATCTCTCTCTCTCTCTGTGTCTCTCTCTCTCTGTCTGTCTGTCTCTCTCTCTCTCTCCCTCTCTCTGTGTGTGTGTGTGTGTGTGTGTGTGTGTGTGTGTGTGTGTGTGTGTGTTAAGGATATCTCATCGTCAGTGGTAAATATATTATAACAGATAAGC
>JAUTBX010111754.1:0-11709 GCA_032361465.1 Lepetodrilus tevnianus | reverse complement strand
TAGGATACTAACCTCGCTTCCATTTCGTATCAGATGTATGCCCTCGTGCCATAATTTTGGTTTTGAGCTCGCCAAGGCTCGCTAAAAACCAAAATTGATGTCACTCGGGCATACATCTGATGCGAAATGGAAGCTCGGCTAGTATCCTATAAGTATACCATGCAAATGATACCTTGTGAAATTATTGTGATATGTTTGAAATGTATACTATTCAAAATGTGTTAAGGCTCGTACCATTTTTGTAGGAAAATATTATTCAATAACCCCATATTGAAATATAATATATAATATAATACCACCATTAATAGTGATCCCTAGCAAATATTGAGTAGCATAGTATACACACGTCATGTGTTGTACTAAATATTGCGAAAACATACGACCCTTGTTTTACTCAAATACGATTAACCCTCTCCCTGATGGATTAATTAGCCACAGACACAAATGGTAATCTCTGGTTGCCTCCAGCATTGAAAGAGTTAATATTCTAACATACTTGAAACTTGGAAAAAACTGTGTAAGTTAATTCAATCAAAAGTTAAATATAGAGTATAATTCTTTGAATATTAACAGAAAATTACATTGCAATATACCAGCCAAAACGGCTGTGAGTGGATGAATGGTACACAGTCAAACACACAGGGGCATCTATTATACTGCTACACCGGTGAGTGCACACCATTTAGAATCGTCATTACAATTCCTCCTGTGTTGATGTCGCAGAGGACGGCGCAATGACAGTTCCGTGGTAACGGTAATTACTTACCCATTTAGAGATCCTTCCATGAAAGCCAGGCACCAGATGTCAGTCCCCAGCACTGATAGAGATTCTATTGACAACACGTCGGTACATAACACGCTTGTCTACATACTGACGAGGGTGTAGACGGTGCACTTTGCATTAACATATTATTCTGTAATTTGGATGCACATGTAATTAGTTTATACACTAGTACGAATTCACGTTTCGTGCAGCTGTGGTGCTCAAAAAGGATTGATTAAATTTAGCAAACTCTGTGTGTTATTCTTTACATTCGGATACAATGTACAGGGTGCCTCAAAATACATGGAAACCATGTCACTGCTAATAATTATGCCAATATTAATAAGGAGACCATAACAACTAATAAGTATCAATCAAAATGCCTTGGACAAAGAAATAATACATGTTTTGCGTCACTACTTACATGGAAACTAAATCATTCAAAACGGTGCAAGCAAAAGTTCAACTTCAACTATCCGCAGAAAGAAAAATAATTCTTAGTAGATATATTCTAATATAACAATTCAAGTATGCATTATTTGCCATGTTCTCCCCATTTACATAAATAACTGATTTTCTAGAAATAGTTCAAATGAAACGTTATACCCTTGTCTAATCCCTTTATTCATTATATTGATAAACTTGATTGAATCATATTAATCAATCAACGAGCAAACATAACAATGCATTCAAATATGCGTGGAATCAATACTCCAATGCATCAACACCACCTTGGAATTGACGTTTCTTCCTGGTGCCAATGGAATAATCCTTATAATTGGTATCAAATTTCCTACTGGATTTACTTTTCCTCAATAGCCAAAACCATGCCTTGATTTGCATCGTAGTTTCTTGATAGCATGTATCTTAGATCATCAGGTATTTATTATCTACATACTTGTTCAAAATGGAGAGGTCAAAAATGAATTTCGTATTAAATAATTGAGTGGTCCCGAATAGTATAGTGGGATTATTTTGTATTAAGAGTTCTTAATTTAAATCAATGTCTATACCTAGATTACGTTATAAATTAGAACTTATAAATCTTCAAATTTAAATATGAATACTCAAATTGAACTATTGAAATGGCTAGACCCATTATTTAAAATTCGGATTCGTAATATAAGAACGAACAACTCGTATTATGCTCTCTTCTACAATAATTCCACCGGTCGCCAACGCACTCCAAACACTATGGCAGTGATGTTGTACACAGGGAGACTGATACAATGAAATAAGCCACAACCTCATTTGTTTCTATTTCCATAATCTATCACGACAGATAGAACCATAAAACCGCGAAGTTATTTCATAACAGAAACGTACTTGGCGTGTTAAACGTCTCATTAGTGTAATTCCTGATACTTTGTAGTCCTGTTCCATTCAGGAAAATAAATCACCAGCATATCATATTGAAAGTGATGACTGAGATAATCGCATATCAGTGTTCTTCTTCTACTCCAGCCGTCCAAAGCAACTCTGTTCCCAGACAACAGAATTAAGATGTAAACGGAGTATATGGTCTGTCTAAATTGTCTATGATGAAGCTGATCTAGATCTGCAGAAACCTTTTTACCCAGACAACAGAATTAAGATGTAAAAGGAGTATGTGGTTTGTCTAAAGTGTCTATGATGAAGCTGATCTAGATCTGCAGAAACCTTTTTACCCAGACAACAGAATTAAGATGTAAAAGGAGTAGGCCTATGCTCTGTCTAAATTGTCTATGCTGAAGATGATCTAGATCTGTAGAGTACGTATTTTGAAACTGACCTTAGAACTGTTGTCTAGACTATATTGTAGACGTATAAGCATAACGGTTCGTCTGTAAGTAAGTTTATATTGTCTGCAAAGAAACGTTTATAGCTGTGTACATTCGGAGACGGTTGACATTTGACCGTTATTGATTGAGGTCGTGATGCGGGGTCACATCGGAGAGGCTTTAATGGTATTATCAACCTTTTATTTCAGTTTCAGATGCGAAATATTCATCGAATCGTGTGTTAGTGTACACTATCTCATCTCTGTCTTAGTCAGTCGTTGATCACATACGTGTAGATCACATAATACAAGCCAATGTACATGCATGTACTGTAATGCAAATCGACTTTAGTTAATCCTTTTAAAGATGTTCCCAAAAGCAACGTATGATGGACCTTGCAAAATAATTCACCGAGGAGTGCGTTATTTGTTACAATCCAATTATTGTATTCAGCTATTGGCCTCTACACATACACGTTGTATGTGTATGGCATACTAGTAGTTATGATGATGGGCATTCATATTGTGATACACATCGACACATCTGTCAATACTCAGTCCCTGCTCGCATGTTTACTGCAACATTCAATGCTATTGGATGTTGTGGGTTTCCTCCTGCCTTAAACTGACAAGCCGTGATGTAAGTGAACTAATCTTGAAAGTAGCTTTGAACCCTTTAAAAAATACATTTATAAAAGTCGACAAGTTAAGCATTTTAAGCATGGTCAAATAATCAATCTGATTATTATGCTGGAGAACAAGAAGTTGCCGAATAAATGCTTACAATAGTCAATAAAACTCTGCTAAATGTTAAAGACTTCTCTATTCAGAACCTGCCGGATGTGGTATAGCTTCAGGAAGACAGCGAGTGCCTCGTAACCCTTCCGCCCAGGTCGCAGGCCTCACAGCCCAGCAACAAGCTACGACGTTCTCTGTTGTACCGTCGACTTGCAGAGATCTGTACAGCGCATCCTTCCCCAGCTCCAGTCGTAGGGGACCTCTAACCGTGACGGCGCATGAAGAGCTCTATTGACAAAGTGTCTCTCTAGGATGGCACGGGCGAGCTATCAACTTTCTTCAAAATACAGTGCGTGTCGGAGGGCTTTTACGAATCAATAAGCCATCAATGGAAAGGAGATGCTTATAAGCTCGGAGTCAACATGGTTCTGATTTGCCTTGTACTACACCCGATGGAGCCTGATAGAAAATCTGGCGGTGGTTTGTTTGCTAGGAATCACGAGGTTTGCTCTCGATGGTAGCAGAGGGGCGCCCGTGTTGAGTGGAATTGTCAGATCCTGTAAACGCTCTGGTAGTAGAGAGGGAAGCGAGGGTGTTCTGGTGGCACTGTACTGAGGGGGGAATATGGAACGGAGTGATCTCCCCTGAGAGGTCTATTATTTCATCGAAGGCATTTTATCCGGACCATTTAAATGCACTCGCGTGAACCATTGCCCTAAGAACCTCATACATTCGGAAATAATGTTTCAGTCAGTTGCAATTAGATCTGACTATGACAAGTCTTAATCTTTGGTGTTTGTATAATTTTATAAATAGTGTTACAAACAGTTACAACGATCTGATTATGGCATATTGTATTATTTATGTACAGTGGAATGTGTTACGTCTTCCGATTGATTGAGAGTCAAATATGCATTAAGCGTCGATCCTTTTGGAGTGCTGTAATGCTGTATAGCATAACGTACACTGACTACACATGATGCTGTGTATTATCTTTATATTGAACGGCAGTCAATATGCATGTTTTGTTAACACATATACTATCTTGAATTTGATTTATTCTACTCCAGCTGTTTACATGTTTTGTAAAATGCATGGGGGATCGTGTTTATTAAGCACAAAACAAGATTTACAGTTCCAATTGAATTTCGATTCCCTTTGGTCTTCAGTCGTTTGCTATCATAACATCACAAGTCGGGGATTTACAAACGCATAACATAATTATAAATCTTTAAATAATTTATACATTATTTGTAGACGTTGGTAACATAATAATATGTACTATTGTTGACTATGACTTCCTATATAATGGGCACTGGAAAATCAACAATTTGGACACCAATGGAACATTCCAATTGTTGTATATAACTATCTTACAGGTAATATAATTTCTATTTTTAATAAAAGAGCACCGATATTTATGTGTATGCGACTGGTGAGAGTTTTCATCTGGCTTTGCAGGTCGCATTTAGAAATAGACTGCTTCGCCATGATGGGAAGCGCTATAACAGACCAGAGCCATATTAACCAAATGTCATGGAATGTCATCGCCCAATGCTATATCATGACATACTAGGCTATTACTAGCCATATTCTATATGTGGCAGATAACAAATGCTATGCATGTCAATGAATTTACAGAAATATAATAGCCTTTGAAACTCGCCTAGTGTTCGCTGTTAACATGCACTCGGAGTCTTTTACATCCGGGTCTGTTTAGAACATGGAACTACGGGTTTGTTAATCATAATCTTTCAAAATAGCATTGTGTTTTTTCTTTCGATCAATAGTTGAGCCAATTACATTAGGTTGCATGTTCCGGGAGTTTCGTGTTTGAAGAATGTAACATCCGGTCATTCGACTTAGAAATGAAAACTTGTCTTAGGAAAGAAAATCTTGTTTCATTTTATTTTCTGATATATTATATTAAATCCACTAACAATTTATATGAAAGTTATTATTCCTTGTTATGATTTCTCAGAAAATGTACATCTTTGCTATATGAAGCCAAGCTGGCAATCTACATTTTCTAAAGATCGGTCCTTATAATTATTCCGTTTAATTTAGTAGCGCTTTGAACCAGGCTTGAGAATTTGGAGCATTATCTGGAGAATATTATTCAGAATTAAATGTAGTTCATATTCTACGAAACTATAGCTGGTTGATGTACGAATACACACTGAGTACACACATGTTTATAGCTGTTATTCCAAGAGTGAGACACTGTTGAATTTATCATGAGTCTTTTTTCATAAGTCTACGTATCCTCTCAATATTTGATGACACAGCGTCTAACACGTTCTTATACTGGGCACAGTGTCAAGCAAGTCTAACACGTGTCCACATTTGCATTTTGATTCGTGATAATTGTAGCCTACACATACAGGGATTGTGACAATGTTACTTTCACGACACATCCTATAGCTGTTCCAACGTCAACACAGGCTTTGGACGTCTCTAGGGACTTCTTTCAACGACATTTAAAGACTATTTACTCGTAGAAAATCAGTGCGCCGGATGTCTTGACGCCTTCCGGTTCTATCACTTCCGGCCTTGACAATTATTTTACATATTTACAAACACATATATACAGTCAATTTATATGACTTCCTTGCTGGCCGACTTAAAATAACTCGAACACTTAGGTGCGTATTTATTTCCTTCCCGCGGAAATGGGCCGTACAAGATACGAATCCTATTCTATTCGCATCGATCACGTCGATAATTACGTTCTAACTAATATTTTAAGGTTCCAATCGATTGCGCAATTTGTCAGTGGTGTGTTGGGTGTTCCAATGGATGGCGATCAGATGATGAAAGGGGAAGGGTTGGGGATGATTTAGGTGACGTTACGTCAACGTCATGGTGCGAACGTTTTGTTTATTACTATTCATCCAATTTCCTGTCTGTATTTGAACAATGGGTATATTATGTCTTCACTCTCTGATTTCTGGAGCTTACAGGCGTAAAACGGTTAGCAATAACCTAAAAAAGCGAAGCGCTCGTGTAGCTAATCAACTCCACGGCTATGGGTAAACAGTAAATCAATGGAACGTGAAAGAAACGAACCTGGAGCTGAAGTCAGAGAAATTGAGAACAAAAGTTTCAATTGTCAATGTTTACACATAATGTAAAGAGTTGAGTTAAATCATTCATCTACCCTGCTCGCGTTCATCTCATAGAATTGAGAGTCGAACTGTCTTTAAAAATCTGAATATATACAAACACAAACACGTAACGCTTCATTTACATTTTGTATTCGAAAGACAAATAAGATTTGATTGACAATATTTAAAGAATCGTGTGTTAGTGTTAACGGAAGCCGTGATCCATGAATCTTTGTCAGTAGTGCCATGAGTGCTACTTCGTCGAGTTAAACCAGATGTAGTTGTCTCCCTTAGACTAAGACACGGCTATTTGGAATCACTGGAATCCTGATATCTCGCCGATTATGGTGTAGATATAGTAGATTGTACGTGTGCTTACTTCTCTTTGCCAACCATGAGCTTCTGTCTATACCACGGCATATTGGTATTAAATGAATTCCTGTTATATCAGATGACTGTCTTCCAATATTATTTTCCTCAATATTTTACATATATCATTCCAAAGTATATTCATTGATTTTCCTCATATATTGGTTAAAAGGGTGCAAAATTGTAAGGGCATGTAATTTCTTAACTATACGGGATCTACATATTTCATGTAAAGCTACTTCCGAGTTGCTTGCAACACCTCAATGGAACTTTCCGAAAGAAGCTCAAAAAAATCCTCTGCGATAGCATATATACTGCACACTTGAACATTCTTTAATATTGGCTCTATACAAGTATACATTTTACAAATATGGACTTTATTATATATGTAGTTGATCGGTATCGTCAGAAGTAGGCCGCTCGGCCTACGTCAGAAGTAGCATGCTCTATAATGCAGCAACAGCACGATACTTATATATATATATATACCGGTGTATATATATTGCTAATAGTAATAGATGGTTGCATCAATATGCGCATAATAAACATTTAAGTTTAATTATATTGACACATCAGATGCATATTAATAGATGTTTAACAATTCCGATATGCCTTGTCAACCACAATGTACGAAGGTAGCATGTCAACATGTTAATATGTCGCACATTTTGCACGATCACAATAACACTGTCAATAGGAAGTTATGACAAACCATAATTTGTGTATAATCAATCTGTAAATAAATTAATGCACATCACTGTAAAATTCATAGATACTTTGACAATCCCAGCGCATATTTTTGTATATACAATCGGCCATACAACTGATATTATTTCCAAAGGAAATCCTTGATGGCCTATTATGGCTGGGTTATTTCGGATCTGAGAAGCGTGATGATACACAATTTGGCATAAAGTATCAAGCTATAGATATTTATGTAATGTTATACATAGCGGTGTCGTGTATGTACGAGGTATTTCTTAACCAGGGGGCCTATTCTCGAAACGTTCTTACGATCGTAAGACAATCTTATAGTATGGCTATAGTATGGCTACGAACTGTTCTTAGGCTAAGAAGTTCGCAAGTACGTTTCGAGAATAGGCCCTCAGGGGTTGAGATCTCAATAGATGTGTATGCCAAATGACTAACTAGTATTAACAAAACAAACCTGACTATTCACACATGTATTAGGATGATAAGAACAATCGGTGAGCCCATTCCTTTACCACCAGCAGTAGTCTGTAGGATGATGGACTCAGGGCAAGTCAAAGCCTAGAGAACGGCATGCTGAAGACACGTAACGGCTTGCAGATAGTATGCCAAATGAACTACCGGTAAGTAGAATTAACCAACCAAACCAGGGGCCATGTTCCCGAAGCTGTCGTATACGTAAGGACATCGTTAAGTCTTCGTGAAGAAACATTTCACTATTTCTGGATCATCAAACTCTTCTCCACGAACAGCTTAACGATGTTGTTACGTATACGACAGCTTCGGGAACATGGCCCCTCAATAGTTAAACATTTATCAGAACCATTGGTGAACGCATTTCTTTTCCAGAATCAGCATGCATCTGTGGGATGATAGACAGGGAGCCAGTCAAGGCCTATATGGACCGATATGTTGCAGAAACGTAACAGGCTGCAGACATATTTACTCCGACACTATTCGAACATCTAGACTGGTTATATTTGACCGCTCTCTTGCGCTCGTATTGACTCCCGACGGATACAGTCTTGCAACGAGGAGCCGAGACTGGATACTCTGCATGGTATGAGGTCATAAACTGAGTCAATTCTCGTCCAACGATGCCAGTGGAGATGGAATCGCGCGAAACGTCCGTTAACTCGGACGGGTGCTAAATTGAGCGGAGGCTACAAATCGGAGAGGCCGAGGAAGATAATATGACGAAATCCCGAGAAGCACATAAATACCGGTCTCAATGGCCCTGTTAGGTTAGTGCGCATTATCTGGGAAGCTGGGGGTAAAACAACACGACGATAATGACGTGGTTCGAATCCCCGCGTCCCGTGGGACTAATAACATTAACTACATAACGTTTATCATCCCAATCAAAGACTGTACGCAAGGGGCAATGTGCCAATGGATGGGTGATCGTGGGACACTTTCAGTTAGAGCACGGATGCGATAGCGAGTATAATAAGCTCTAGAGAACGGCTAAAGAGGTTGATCTCATTATTACAGTGGTGGAAATAATGAAACACAGGCATAGGCCAACAGTTGGGTCGGATCTACACAATAGGTCACGTTTTTGGTGTCATTTTGATGTCAATTATGACGGCATGCAACCATTATGTTATGGGTCGTGCAATTGCTAGCCCAGTCCCTACAATAAAATTGATTGCAGATAATAAGATAAATATGCAAAGATATCTGCTTCGTCATCTGTGAAACATGTTTAAGCCACATGATGGCATAACGTTCTAATGAAACCTTAGATCTACCAAGTCTGCAGCTGTTGTTCATGCAACAACGAATTGAAATTACGCAAATCTAACTTTTAAAAAGGGTGGAAACGATTAAAACGGTTTGATGGTATGTTAATGGTCAATGTGTTAAGCTGCATTGTAAATTAAGTAATTCTATACCATATAATTTCAAGTGATGAACGTGGTTAGGAACAATTTGCACGATGAGAATCTGCAACTGCATCTCAAACCAGTATTTTACAAACGATTACAAAAAGTCATAACGTGTCGTGACTTTATCTACACGTCTATGTACATTCAATCACTGGGCCGTTTTCAAGATACAGCAAACTGTGTAGATGATTTATGTAAATATTTACGGGTTAACAATAAAGTCGCAGGATGTACATGTAGTTACCGACTGTTCACATTACGAAGAGACAGAAAAATAGGAGTATGCAATATACATGTTGTATCATATTACCATAAAGTGTCACTTTAGCATTAAGTGTCGTTTCAACGCAAAGTGTCATACCAACGTAAAGTGTCAGTTTAACATAAAGTGTCAAATTGTAACATGTACATATTACAAAACAAAGTGGAAGTATTTCAACATCGTCACAGTACAAAATTAAGAGTAATTCTAACATACCAGTGTCACATATTCCATGTTATTTAAAACAATATTTACAAGAATTTAATGAGATTCCACGATTTAATTCTTACAGAAGGTTACATTTTAGACTTCACTGGAGCAAATAAACGAACATTCCCATAAGGTTTTACTAGATTTCTACTCCTATATTTCAATTACTTCATGTGGGTCTGTTTATAGTGGAGAGGAACCTGCAGCAATAATTTCGTCACAATTACTAACACATGTATACATACGATCTTACTATCAACGTAAACACTGTTTATGACTAATATGTACTAGTAATGTATTATAATTCTTAAATATGTACAGAAAATTTCAAAAATGTATACTATAATCTAACAAATAGAGACAGGATACGGACATAAATAAATGTACGATAAATGGCTTGAAGACATCACAGCTAGTTCAACTTTTTGTTTGTTTCAGTATAATTGATTTGTAACTCATACAGATAGAAAAAAGACAGTGCCATAAGTTCTTTTTCAATTTAATTATTAAAAGTTGTATTCAATTCGAAAACTAATTATTCGACAGGTTAAAAAGAACATGGGAAAGTGCATAAAATTGTAAGTTGTTATATATACTTTAAATCAATCGATTTTACATTTGAATTAAGAAATAGACTATTTTAACAAGTTTCGCAGGAAACTAATAAAATATTTATAAAAATCTATTATTTTAGATGTTGAATTGTCATATGAAGATAAAAATACGTTTGTTAGATATTCCTAAACATTTCAAGTATATTTTCGTTCAATATAAATTAAATGCATGCACAATGCTATATAACTACACACTATTCAATGAACATTGTTTATATTATTTACTAAAGATGTCCACTAGTATATGTAGATGAAATAGTACAACTAACGGAGACTGCCATTATATGTCCACTACCACCTATCAGAACTATTTTCTTTTTAAATATTTAGATATCAACAGACCTCTTCAAAATGACACCAAACATTTCTTGAAAACAGATAAGCCGTTTTGTGGAAAATGCTATCGTGTGTCAATGGCTGCCAACTCCATCTTCCCGTCATTCCCTGTCAAGATGGCCATCGATCAAACTTCCTCTTGGGAAGCACCCAGAGAATTAACATGGGCGGAAGGAAAACATTTGCGCATATTGCTTCGTTTAGTGGCTTATCTGCCCATGTTTCCAACAGCTTGTTATCGTTGAATTTGTGTCAGTTGGTCTACTGAGAATTTCAAGACTAAATGAATATGAAAATGACGTATAATGCAGTGTAGGTGAAAAGTAACACAATTGAAGGGTTTAGTTTCCTTTTCTGACATTGCCAGTGCTAGTTTTCTTGAACATAGAACCTCATTTGTGGTAAATAACCTAATACATAATAATAGACGCTTATAAATAAGAATGCATTGTAACCGACGCAAATATGTCGGGAACTAATTCTGCAAACTATTGAATAGTGAAAAGGCAGTTGTAACAACCTTTAAAAGTACACATATATCTTGAATTTCGAAAATTGTATATAAATAAAAGTATTATGTAATATAATGTCTTTGTATTTGTTTGTATTATGCAATTTAGGTAACTATCGGTGTAAAGCTAATTAATTAAGAAGCGACTTGTAGTAGGTTAGTATATTCTCCTTAGATATATAGTATAATGTATTTGCGTTTGTTTGTTCCTAAGTTTAAATGAAATCATAATAATATATGTTACTTTTATGCTGATTAACTGTATAGTTAAAGGCAAATAAAGAATTGAAGTACAGTGTACATGTATATATAGAGAATAGGGACAGTGAGTCTCGTCGGGTATAATTTCCGTTGACATGCAGAAATTCGACGGTTGTTATGAATGACGTCTGAATAGTGACGTTTTCATGTGAGGTCACAATGGAATGTCGTCAAAT
>JAUTBX010111643.1:0-11709 GCA_032361465.1 Lepetodrilus tevnianus | reverse complement strand
AAAGCGACAATCTATTTCAAAGTATAAATTAGCAAAACATTCTCTTCTTTCCACCAACAAGGTAGAGTGAGTACATGTATTCATACACTTCACCTCACAACTACCCTAGTCATTTAACCGTGAACAGCATAAATGTAGTCCTGCAAACATTGTGCAATTTATTTATGTTAGGCTCTGGTGGAAAAAAATGACACAGTATCCGAATCCAGTATGCGCCGATAGTTTGGTCTTGGAGGCATTGGAATTTGACTATCTGTAGATAAAATGTTGACAGTAATATTACCACCCGTGACAGGACCGGCAAACAAATTGTGCACACCACCTTAAACCATGATATTTGAATATCCTCAGATAGCAGTATTTATCCAAGTATTGGAACTGATATCGATAATTTCTTACAAGCCCATTATCTGAAAGTCATTTTCAATGGCTGATGTTACGTGTATTTACCATGTATTTAAAAGGATGATACAATTCACGATCCACAACCTTGACATTTGTGAACACCCTCCCGATAGCCAAGCCATATTGTTAACAACATGTTCCTCTTCCTTCATTTCCTCTGCAATGCATGCATTAGGTCATAATCAGCGATCCAACAACATCCTTAAAAGTTTGTACTCTACCAACCTGGTTAACGACTACAACTATATAGAGCTTTAGTCTTTAGTATTGATATGTTTATTCAACTGTTAGAAGTTAGATACAATCTCAGCTATTGGCCTAGATGTTGTTACTAAAATCTAGACAAACATACAATATCAATTATATCACTTTCCGTCTCAAGGCGAAGTCTCGTAAAGGTCATGAACCACCAGCTAATGAAATTAATTGGATAATACTAAGGAGAACAGCGTATTGGAGATTAGCCAGTGTCTTTAGGGAGAAGCTGCTGACACGGCCTTATGATATAATTATAATGCCGTCTCTAAAATGAGCATCACTAGATCCAATAAAGATTGTATCCAGAAGTTGCGAACCGTTTCAGGGTACTGCTGCTCGCGGTAACACCTCGATAAGGTTCTGTGTGTGTGTGTGCGGCAACAACAGCATTAACCAGTTGTTTCTGTTTAATGCTATCAGAACAGTAGAATCAATTACTCCACAGCATACACATCAATAATAGACGACACTGTAGCTCGTCGTTTGCTTCTGTCCGTTTCCAGTACTCTGTACCTGACTAATGATCATAATTCCCCCAACATTGGCTCAAGGAAACTCGAGGAAAAGGCGATCTCACAAATACTAATCTGTTAATTGCCAGCAAACCTTTACAACTTGTTGGAGAGAGAATTCCTGCAAGCAGACCGCCCATATTAAATACCATCTATATTCCAGTCAGTGAGCTTCGTGATTGACAAGTGTGATTCGCCAGCAACGGGAATAGAGGTGGGGGCGTTGACTGCCCAAGCATTGGGCAACTGTTGCTGTCCCTTGACGCGGACCTATGACTTGGTATAGAAATATTACGCACTTCCAACTGCTGAGTCTGTTGTTGTCACCACCACCACCATCACTATCACCAGCTGCTCTAACGACGACGCCTGCCTGTCTTGGTGCCTACGTATGAGTTCAGTGATTACAAGACCGAGGGAGTATGATACACATCTCGGCATATATAATCATATAATAGTCCTGCATTGCTAGAGATCAGCGCGTACAGCGCTCAACATACGCCTGGTGCAAACATGTATAGAGGCTTACCAAAGTTTGGTCAGTTATATTCAGGAGGCCGGTCAAGGTGCGCAGTGTGCTGAAATCAGGCAAGTTCATATAACACGACACTCATACAATGTTTATGTCTTTTTACCCCCTTCTTTCTTCCATTACACACGTATTACTCATTAAAGATGAGCTCATCCGTTACTATGAGTAATCTTGCTTTAATTGATTAGCATTATCTTAATAACAGCATTCTCCTTTTTGTTCATACTAGTCTATAAGAGAACCAAACCGGTGGTATTACTAGTATGCACATTTCTCTTAAAGATCCTTTTCATTACATCTTGGCATTACATAGTTTGGCAGCGCAAACACACTTAATCTTGAATTGTGAGAATAGTTTCTTCATTTCCCACTGCATCTTTACACCTTGTGAAACAACGAGGAGAGAGAGAGAAAAAAAAGTTGTATTAAGATTCCGGTACGCTCTACAAACGGATGGTGATTCATGGATGTAATTTTGAGGATCAATTTAATCAGTGACTACTCTGATGAACATTCCGGAACTGGCAGTAAATAGCGAACAGTGCCTGAGATGGAAGGGTGCTGCCTCTGCCACTGGTAGCACCTTCCGGCGAGTGTCTGTGTGTGTATGGAACGAGCGAGTGAGTGCGATCACAGTTCCCTCACCAGACCAGGCGCGTTTCACCATCACCACCCACACCATAATTTCTAGCCTGCCCATAAAGCGATGTACGTATATCTCCGCTAAGCTTTGCGTGCGGCCACCGATCTTTGGTTGCTGCGTTTGTCCTGCCTGCTCTAGCCGCCGCTGCCCATGTGCCACGCTGTGACAATGCCAACGCCGACATATACACCTGTGCTGATGATCATATGATGTCTTGCTTCCGCAAGCCACCTTACATCGAGGGAGTGAGCCTATGATTTCTGTATCTTTGTATGTTGCAGGCCTATCTAGCCAAACGCTTCAAAGAGCGAAAGCGCTCATGTGGAAACTATGCATATACTGACGTTTTCATGGGTGAGTACCAATCTTTATTTTATTTTATTTTTATAAAAAATTATTACATGCTTTATTCTTGCAGGTATATACCCCCAGCACAGCCAACTCTCCGTTAGTAATATTTATCAAGTATCCAATTATCTCACAAATTGATTATAATGTTTTATCAGCCAAACAAATTACTTTGAGCTATGTCGATTTCATAAATGTTTAGCTGATCAAAGAATATGTCTCATGAATGACTCCCAGATCCTAAGCATAACCTTTCACAAATATGATTAGTGCCACAAATCGCGAAGGGGTATCTGATTCAATATTTGATCGTAATTTCATGTAACACAAAGTTAATGGATACCGTCCGGCCTTATCGTTCCACAAGGAACCCTTTTAACCCATGGGCCTTCCGATGATATGCCGCTAGGAATCAATACCCTAGTAAAACAAGCCGTCAAGAGACAGCACCTCCTTAACGCATCGCTTCAGATGCTCTCCCGCCATGCCCTACAACCCTAGTAAGAACCCGTCGGCGCTTCACTGAAATCCGACGGGATGTCCTATAGCACGATTCCTCTCGCCAATGCTTCCCCCCTTTCTATTGATCTAGCTACCTGCATCATTGTATATAATCTTCCCAGGCCTTTCCACCTTCATAAAGAGGCGATAATACGCGAGCAAACCGTCCTAGATAAAGCCGGTCAAAAAGAGATTCGGTAATACCGCGTCAGGGCGATCGTTAGCGTTGTAGACAATTGCTGCGTATAAACACTGTATTACCAATGATTGGGATGTTCCTGTCTGGGGGTGTAGAGGAACTGTGGATACTGCAGACTGGGTGTTTACAAGGAGGGGACACAGCATTATTAACTGAACATATTTAGACTACGCATTTACCCTTGCACCTCTAAGAACGTGTGTACTTCTCTAGCGTTGTAACGTTCAAATTTCGCATGTCTGCACTTAGCAATGTGAATATCTGACTGCCTTGTTCGTTAGCAATTCTTACCTACCTATATGTTTTATTTATATATCCCCGATAGTATTCAACCGTGCAGTTAACGCGTGGGTGATATCCTCACAGATTATAGCGTCAAATTCAATCACGAAAACAGCAACTTGAAAATAGTTATTTACATGAAAACTACGCCTTGTACTGATTGGTATTGAGTGTAGTCAATATTGCATTAGAGAAATAGCTTACTTTTCATTGATCGGTGTGTGTGAGTGTGTGTGTGCAGGTTGTCATCGATTGGGGTTTATTTTAAGATCAGGGTACAATTCCTAAACTGGATTCCCAACTCTATGGCCGTGTATTCGCAGGAACGTCTAGCGTGACTTCATTAACGGAATCACCGTACGTTTTCCCTGCTATTTCTGACCCTCGTACCCCAGGACCTCACAGGTATAAACACTGCACCGTCATCCCACAGTTCATGACGTAAAACAAAGGGAATAGGATAACAACGGCGTTCAGTAAACCTTTCCGAACAATCGGGGATGATGAAATATTGGAAATGTTCTTTTAGATTCTAATATAATTTTAAAACGTATTACTCAAATGGTCTTTCTTTAATCCGATGGACAAACTACATCAGGTTTACATGATTCCGATAGATTATGTGTCAGAATAGATTTCAGTTACATTTTATAACGTGAATAAACGTAGACAATATTAATTAAATACATCAGATGCACATATAGGATATTTTTTTAAATGTTGCTTTTAGTACAGCCAATATCAAGATTGATTTTTTTTCTGGTATTCGAGAAGCGTTCGTACAATAGCTTACAATCCGAAACGCATTAGAAATAACTAGGGTAATCACATTCAGGGTTGAGAGATTAGTTCCTCATTCAGTGCATATTGGGATACATTAATGGACAAGGATACTCCGTATTATAACGTGGCAGATGCCCCCCATGGCGCGTATATGTAAATATAGTTACTGTGTCCTCTCCTCCCACTTTCAACAGGCCGACTCGTGGTATAGAATACTAACCCTATGTCACCACCAATTCTGGTTATCAGTACATATATAATCTAGTCTCAGCTTGATTATTTTAATGTTTTTTTCTGATCACAACGTTATTTCACATTAACTTTATTTTACTCCTGCGTGTTGATATCTATATCCATTCCCCCCCCCCCTCCCGTCTCTCTTCTATATGGGTCATTGACCGACCGATATGCTTGAACACAATTGTATTTAATCATATTATAGCGGGGTTCTATTTTAGTCTCGATTGAGATATGATCGGAACCGCAACCCTGTGCAGTTGTTTATCTCCTTTTCACACGCATGTGTTGCTATCTCTGCACTTTCTTATTAAGCTCTCATTAATCGATCGTTTCATTCTGTGGTTTATACAACTTTAAAGCGTTCGTGTTGCATCAATGAATGGTGAAAACGGTCTCGCAGAACACACTCTTAAACACACCATTGTTCTTTGATATCAATAGCTCAGTCTTGATTTTAAAATGATATATATTTATTTACATGGGAGATTTCTAGATTATGGTTTCCATATGATCTAGAAATCTCCCATGTACATATTTATATCGTTTTAAAATCAAGATCTGATCAATGTGATTATTTGTATCAATGAACAATGATGTGACAAGAAGAATCATAAATATTTGACAACGACGGGGCTAGTATTCTTGACAGTCAGACAATATCCACGATATTGAGTCAATGATCGATGTAACATTCGTGTAGTCTGGTAGCGTATATAGCGTCAGTGATGGATGCAATATTTGTATTGGTTTTTAATGAGAAACACGTCGTATTCCGATTATCATTTAGTGATATTTGAAAACTATATTACGTACAGTTTTCCTAATAACGATCACATCGAACAGGATATCGATAATGAGAAAAATGTTCGGACTTTTGTTTCGCCGTAGCGGTAAAATCTCGTTGTTGTAGCGGTTGTAGTGTACCCGGATATTACATTTTGTGTTTATTAAGATTTTCTCAAAACGATGTTCTCCTTATTATCGTTATCTATCATTATCTGTGTGATCGCACCTTTAAAGTGCTAGCGTGTATCATACCTTTGCCCGGTACCTAATTGGTTTTGTTCCGTTCCATCCGGATCGACTGTGTTCCATCACCATAATGTTATTTTTCCAAAACGTGCTCCCTTCCACGATGACATGTGATATTTCTTAAGGCCTCCTATATGCGACACGGCGTAACTCTCACGTAACTGTAACGCCGCCCTTATCATATGTTGTGGTCTACGACTAAGGCGGGATACGGTTACCATAGCAGTTCGTACAGGTGTATATTGGGTTCATGCTGTAGTAGGACGTAACGCTCCACGGAGACCTTTCACCAAAATCAAAACTGTTCTAAGTTCAATGTCAAGAGGCAAGGATCGCAGGAAAGTTAAAAGTCAAATATTGTTTACAATACAAAGGTATGCAAGACTACGAAACGAAATCGACGCTGGGATTCTCTTTTAGAATTGTCTCATATTAGACTGTCCTTGTCTAGTTACTAGTATTATGTCAGATGCAAGCCCTGGTTATCGTGGGATACAAGCCTCGGGCAACGGTTGTTTGTTTCCAACCACACGCCCTCGGCAACAGTTCTTGATCTCTATTTATACAACGCATACGACCCTGCTTCTAATTGTATCTCTGACGAGCTACTATTGGCACGTCCTATTCCATAACGCTCTAGTTCTGATACCACTGGGTTCGCTACGGTCAGATGTATTAGTTCCCTATCACTAGAAACATGAGTAATGGTACCGCTGAGACGTTGCTAGACGGTCATCTGCGAGGGGTCATCTGTATCTACAAGCTTGGCTTACAGAGATGTTCATCTCGAGAATCAGAACGACAGCTAAAGTAATGCGTACAACACTTTCGGTTACCCATACATCTTTAGCGGTGTCATTACAAATGGACATCTATCGTAATTAGTCGTGGTGTTTCCCTTCATTTCTCACAAGAGTTGCAAATGAAATTGTGAACACTAGATCTAGTTATCACATAAAACTATTTCCAGAAAAGTTGAATTACTCAATTCTTTTGACAACGCCCTCATTCGGGAACCGTGTTTTTGTATCTTCCCACAACTCTGATGGATTCAGCATTTGAAACATTCGATCGATCCGTCCTTCAAAATTAATCTAAGAAAACTTCCAATTTTCCAAATGCATTCCATTAATGTTAATACAATTCGTGTTAAGAAAATACTGGCAAACTGTTTCCCATTACACCGGTTCTTAGTTGGGAATCAACTGCGTGGTGAACTCTTCGCACTTACGATGATGTCGATATGTCACCTCCCGTAACAAACTGCTCCTATGTCAATGATAATAACAGCCAACATGGCTGAATGACGTGTGTGCTCACTCGTCACTGAAATGGTATGTAAAAGAACCATAAGAGTTTAGCACCACTCAAGAACGTCTGATCATCTCCTTCTAAAGAAAGCAGAAAGGAAACAGCAGTCCCTGCGTTAACACGATGGATTTAGAAATCCATGTCATTGGCAATGGAATCTATTATGGAAATTTTCTTGCACTAGTTTGAGCGCACGGGTCCGAGGTAATGTTGTACTTAGCCATTATGAACACACTTTTCTCCAATGTATACCTGTCAATAAGATTGAGATCTTCTTACAAAATGTACGAAATGGTACTAACATGGTTTGCAATGGTGTAGTTGATGGATAAAGTGGTGGATACGGTTACCTCCCGGTCATTGTCAAAGACGCTTCGTGGCAACTTTTTTTATTTAAAAAATAGTATATATTTTACTTTTTTTGATGTTCCATCTTTTTCAACAAAGATAAGTAAACGATACACAGTTCGAAAACATTGCCACGAACCGTCTTTGAAAAGGACTACGGTTACCTCAGAGATATGCCTTGCTGTATAGAATAGAACTGACAAGATGCTTTTGATGGATAATCTAGAATGCTGGTAGTCGTGGTTCTGGATACTTTTGCACAGACGTTACGTATATGACTTGTATCTTTCCTGTATGCCTGTGACATTGGACTTATTTCACATTTTTGGTGAAACGTGTCCGTGGAACATTTTCATGACATGATGTCTAAAAGTTTACAGCATCCAGAAAGGTGAAATTTCCAGGATCTATTGGGAGTCTTATTGTTGTCAGGATTTTGGAATGCGAATCATTCAGTTCACTAATAGACGTAATACAAAGCATTACTCGCATGCACGTACAATTTGGGGCATGGAAGGATGAACCACTCTACCTGTGTTTCATGAAAATATAACACCGGTAATTTGGGCGTAACATGGAAGCGTACGCAAGGATTTACTCCCATATTATTACTTCAATAACTTTTTGAAATCCTATACTCCTCGGCCAGAGGTCTTTCCCCAGTTACAAGTAAACATAAGTTGGTCTCGCAATTCCAAATAATTCTTTTTGTGAATACATGTATACTATAAATGACGAGTTACGGTCCCGAGTCAAAAGTAGTGATATTGAGGTGGTCCTGACAGTACGGGACTTCTCAAAGTTAAGCCCATCGTTTTTAAGCCCATGGGCTTATATTCGGATGGGCTTAAATTCGAGAAGTCCCGGTAGCTCTAAGAAACTTCAAACCAAATCAAAACCAATCTGGGTATTTATTTACATATGAATAATAAATGATGATATCATGATAGTGATGACTTATCGGTTGAGTGGAGTTTTATCCCATTGATTACACGTTCAGGTTCAGATTAGTATTGACATATGACAAAACGATTTACAAATTGCATGCACGTTGAGTTGAAACTGTAAGGCTGGCAAGACTGAAATGACAAGACTAGCAATATGGCATATCTCATTATCAAAGAAAGATGTGTGTTCTAAATCTGTATCAGCAAGCTAAAGTATGGTACACTATCACATACATTGGGAATGGTAGACCCATACATGCTTCAAATGACAAGAAAATACGTTTTAGAATCTATGGGTCTTTTCGATGTTGATGGAACTTGATGACAAACAAGAAAAGACCCGCTAAACACCAATATCCCTAGGTAAGACGTTAAATAGAATTTACGGGTCTTTTCGATCTCGATGGAACCTTGATGACAAATAGGAAAAACCCCGCTAAACACCAATATCCCTAGGTAAAGCAACGTTTTAGAATCTACAGGTCTTTGGGATCTCGATGTAACATTGTTCTGTGTGTATAGTTGTGTATCCTTCTCTGGCTTAGCTCTACTCATTCTAATTAATAGGGTTTTTCAGTTTAAGCTTTGCTCATTGTGTGGGCGGAGATGGGGATTGATCGCAAAGGGCGTGCTTCCGTACATCTATTACTGGAAACCCAGTCCATCGAGTAGTTTACATTTTATATTTTAGGGCAAACAGTCTGCTAATTGATCAACGTAGACCGCTTTCATGTGCACAGTGCAAATGCTGCTAAAGATTATGCCTCTGTGTATATTCGCAACAGTACTCGCAGCCCTATTGATTGGAGTTCCTAATTTGTCATTAGATTAGATTAGCACGTTTGTGTATCATGCCTATACGTTACAAGACGTGTGGACCTACGTCTACCACGGTGAAAAGTGCTTTAATATTGATATAAAATGATTTATTCAAACGCTAGGTTTGGAATGTCGAGAATTAAATCCAAACGGATGGTTTGAAATGTCGAATATTAAATTCAATCGTATGGTTTGAAAAGTCGAATATTAAATTCGAAAGAGATTTGTCTGTAAAATATAGCGCTCGATCATTGGCGGGATGTGAATGGGATTATTCAACGACATGACGTGTGATAACGGCGGCTTGGTTTAACTATAGCAGCAATGGATTTTAAGCATGTTTAAAACATTTCCTGACGTGCATTGTTGGTTATATTAGAATCTTGAACAACACTGCACTGATCCAACACTAAGATGTTAAGGAGCTATTTTTAAAGCTTTCCCCTCACTGCCGTGTGAAATATAGTAAAATTCCCTGAGACTTTCATTAATGAATTTACAAACCATATTTATCTGGCGCTGATGACGTGTGAGGGTGGTCGGGTAAACATTTTTGACATTTAGATTCTTTTAAGCAACTCTAGCAGATATGGATTTCCGTTCTCTGTATTTCATTCATCCATCGACTGCATTCCATAGATCGAATTTTTCTACGTATTGTGTTACATCAGTTTTTTTCATACCCTTCCATGTTAACACCGTGGTTTACTATTCAAGAAATCAATAGTTTTATTATTGTAACCCGGAGTTCCTTACAGAGAAGGAATTAGACTACTCCCATTGTATTTTCCGCTTGAGAGAACGTGATAAAATTGAATTTATCCGAAATATTTCAACGGGACACTTGACGTATTTTTTCTATATAGAAAGTAAAAAATACAAAATAAACTAGGTTAGTGTAACGAAGAGTAAATCTAAGATGTCTATGATATTTGCTATTAATATATGCAGTTTAAAACGCAGACACCAATTTTAATGTTATTACTATCTAGTGTATCGTTCTTATCAGACATAACCTTTTGAACAATTGAACGGGTAAAATACCAACGTTTACTCTACTAAATGGATGAATTTTTAACCTTAATATGTCATGTTTACCATAAGCTGCCATAAGCTTTTTTAAACAAGCGTTGTGATACACTGTCTAGTAATGTGAGCTAACGTGGCAAGATCACCTTTGAATGCAATATTAATCTGTTCAAAAATAGGTTTTATATGTCTCCATATAATATTACTAATTAGGGGGAAATATTGAGAACAAAATCTAAAAATGAAATATATGACGCGTATCGCTAATGAATATATGACGTTCTTTCAAGACTATCTGCGCTACTATCCACGCTACTATCCCCGCACTGGGTCCGGTCTACAAGTCAAAAGACTGGGGGGGGGGGGGTGATCACTAATAGCGTATTCGTTTCAAACAATCGACCAACCCTAGGGTGATGACATTATCCAATGACCAAACACTCATTATGACACGAGTACCCTCATTGGATAATTTCATCACGCGACCGTCATCATAGGGTAGGTCGTGTGTTGAATCGAATATGCTCTGAAATGTTGGTAGTGTAGGTGTAAAGTACTTAATTAGGAAAAATAGGTATTTCTAGATTAGTAACAAAATCTGAAAAAAATATCTTATCTGACGGGGGAATAATTATATTGTTATAATAGAAAATGCTCTAATCTGATTAGAGACGTTTTATTTCACTTCTTGAAAATATCATCTTGTCAATTTAAACCCCGGGTCCGTATGCACAAATGTAGTTCAACCACAGTTTAGGCTAAACTAGGTTTAAGCGATGAGTTATACCACTGTCGGTATGCACAAAACCTTACCCTTAAACCACGGATCATCTAAACTACGTCTGTGCATACGGACCCTTTTGCCGGTAGTTTTAGACTGGGACACGGTGGCCATGTGGTCTGACGTACATGCATGACAATAGTATATGTCAATGGGAAATCGTTAAACGATTTTCATTAGACAAATAAACTTCTATTTCTCCCCTCTCAATGCCGAAGTCCGTTCATTCATCCTGTCCATAATCCACTCGGCCTAGTGCGTGTTTGCAACAGGCCTTGGCGTAAATCCTAGGGAATTCTAGAGCTTGAAGTCCGTTAGACAGATACCCACACACCGCCACACGTAGATTCAATGAAAGTCAGACAGACATTCACGAATTAGTTGCGTGCCAATTGCAAGATTGTGATATCGAAAAATTGTCGATCGTTACATCAAGCATTGAGTGAAAAGCAGTATCTTGCAAATGTTTGGTACTACTGTAACGGTAGGCAATAAAACATCATCATCAAAAGACCTCAACAGTTTCACTGCGTCTACTCTTACCAGAATGAACCATGTTCTAACTCTTATAATATGTCTAACCTTGCGGTAGTAGTCGGTCATTAGATATTGGAATAAGCCATGCATACATTTAAGGATTGCCTGTAATTTTCTTTGTTTTTATGGAGTATGAACGTAAAAACCGATGTGCAAACTGTATGAATCCGCGAAGCGGTTCTTACAAAAGTTTGCACATCGG
>JAUTBX010111532.1:0-11709 GCA_032361465.1 Lepetodrilus tevnianus | reverse complement strand
TGGTTACCGTTTGGCCAGTGTTGACAGCATATCTAAGAACTAAAGGTAAGGCCAGTATGGTAGATATCAAAGTTAAAACATTTTCTTTTCAAAAAGCAACATTGATTAGCCTTGGTGTTTAATTTGATATACAGTAGACCTCGCATATAACAGACTCATTGGGACTAGCTATTTCTGTCCGTTATATGCGAAGTCCGTTATACGCATTAGGGTTAGACGGGACTGGGACTTCAGATTCAGTCCGTTATATGCGGGTGTCCAGTTTATGCGAGGCCGTTAAATGCGAGGTCTACTGTAGAATATTAATTAATTATTCAGAAATCTTGTGTATATCTCTATTTCAGATGCAAATGTTTTGCGGTATCTAAATCTCAGAAATGCTAGTATTGATGCTCTTTGGACATTAGGAAAACCATCTTCAGGTAAATATAAACAAAATCTTAAATTACCTACTGAATGTAGGAAACATAACTCCATAGACGTTGTTGATATCTTAGATGTTGGATTACTAGATATCTTACAATATTTAGTTTGTATGCATAATATGAGAGAATAATTTGTAGTGTTAAATATTTTGCAGATTCTACAAAGATTGCAAGTCGACTATGAAATGGAAAGAGTTATCCCCCTTGATTGTGCTGAGCTGCCAAATAATCAAATCGTTCTACAAAAAGAATGATCACGTTGTATTTATTTACATGAACATATACTCAGGTTTTGTTGGTATTTGTTTAGATAGTTAAATATTGCTCTTTGAATTACTATTACCAGAATAAGAATCAAGTACTCAAAATATTATGCTAAATTAACAATGTTACACATGTGGTTATATTTTACTAAAAGCATGGCAACTTTCCACTGATCTGCAGACATCCTCATCAATTTGTCCAGAGGTCGATATATTTGCACTGTCTGCAGGCTTGTTTTCTGTTAAAAATCATAATTGTCTGTTGCCCAATCTAATTAAAATTAGATACAAAAGTATCGCTCCAAATATATTCCGACATATGCTCGCACTCGATCTAACGAAACCCACTATAAACTCTTGTCAGGACGACCTTGACCTTAATCAGGACGACCTTCACTTTAAATCTCCTTACAGCGAGGAAGTGGGAGGTTATGGGAGGCGGCAAAGTGATGCTTACGAGTTACGAATCTACTCCAGAGACATCCGTAGCTGAGCTGTGATTGCTTAAGGGTTTGGTTCAGGTCAAGTTTATAGTGGGTTTCATTAGATCGAGTGTGAGCGTATGTCAGAATATATTTGGAGCGATACTTTCGTATCTAATTTTAATTAGATTGGTCTTTTGCTATGCCCGATATTATAAGTGCATATATTTTTCATTTGGCATCGTACTCCTGAACTAATTTTGACATTTTTATGCTGACAAATGTCCAGAATACAACTTCAATAAGTAGAGAAATGTTTATTTAAATAGTTCTTCCATTATCACGATTTGATCGCAATAATAATCTTTGGAGAAAATCAACTTTTCGTTGCTTTAAGTTAATTTAACCCTCTCCATGCTGGATTCAGCACGGGCACTGCTCTTTAGGGCATATCCGGTTTCTTTCGGCATCTTTGATTATTATATTGAATTCCGATGTGCCAATTTTTTTTGATTCGTTGATCAGCATGTATGCATTGTTATATATCTGTGATTAAACATTTTATTTTATGAAATAGTGTTGTGTTCTTGCATTTTATTCGAAAACTTGACACTAGCACTGCGACTCGAGGCCTAAACAAACGCACCCAGCGATAGAAACTTACCTATATAACCTATTAGCCCGTATAGTGATACAAATAACAAAAATTCACAAAAAGCATGAATTTCTATTAGCCCTTAGGATACCTTTAGCATTGGGATAAATAGCCCGGGCTAACGGGCTAGTGTTAATTTCTATCCCTGGCACCCTCTACACTATCATGAAATTCAATACATGTTGAATGCAATCAATATACAGTATCTGCATCAGGCATGGCTCATATGTGTTACTATATGCATAATGACATAGTTGCTTCAGGGTTTAATCCCAAACAATCACTGAAATAATTTAGAAAGCTGTACAAAATTGTAACTCATGTCTTTTTAAGTTTTGTACGTGAATATCCCGTACAAAACAAACAAACACAAACCGCAAATAACCTTTTCATCTGCAGTATACAGTGGCAACTGCATTATATTTATTGAAAAGGAAATAACTGTACATGAATAATTGGGCATATTTCGGCAATGAAGATATATTGCAATAATTTGGCATATATCGGCAGCAAAGATATTTTGCACATACCTATTATCACAATTTAACTCGCTTCTAGTAAGTCCAGTAATAATATTTCTTTTTCTAATTAATTTTCTAACAATAATAAAGCATTTTCCCTAAAATCGGATTTTTTTTTTTTTAACTAGACACCTATACTAGTGAAAAATAGGTACATTGTATTACTCAAATTAAATCAACTGAATCTGGCCTTGCGGTTATGAATAAAATATGAATAAAACGGAAAAGTTATGACAAGAATGTAATGTTTGCTGCACCAAAATTATACTACATGTAACACAATCGCGAAAAAAACAAATACATGTAGCTGTACCACACAAGTATTCAACATTTAGTTAGTAATTCAAGTCTGGCGACTGCAGCCTAGCTCGAGATTATTCTGGGTGGTGTTCCATTCATAGTCCAAGACACATTCTGGACAAATGTGTCTAGACCGTGAATGGAACAGCCCGTGCAATCCATTCACAGGAAGTAGAGGGCCGAGGCAAATACTGTTGCAGTTTGTATTGGTCATAAATTTGCTGCTGAATTGGCTACACCACCTCTTTAGCGTGGACACATTGGACGCGTCCTGGATACACCTGACCTGTATTCCATTCATGTCCTGGACGTTCAGGCTTGTCCTGGAGAGTCAATGGAACACCACCCTAGTCTTCTCTGCTTACTATATGGGTATACCGGTACTCGGGCAACTAGCAAGTAAGGCTAGAGGAATCTTGAGCTAGACTACAGCCGTGTGCCTGTTTATAGCCGGGTGCTGATGATGTTTCTCAGCGCTCTCATCAAGTGAGAACAGTGAAGCATTATCGCTATCCAACCGTAAATGTGGCCAAGACCGGAGCATTGTTAAAATATTTTTCGAATGATCTTAAAAAAAATATTTACAATAATTTATAGATCTAAAAATTAGATGATTCAAACTAAATGTCCCAAACTACCAATATTTTGTCTGTGAAATATATGAATGAATGAATGACCTAAGGCACATGCATTGAAATAAAACAAGATAGAACGACTGTCACATTCCTAATTGGAAAAAAATAATAAAAATAACTAGAATATGCAACCAGTATTGTTTCCCCCCCCCCTCTTTCAGCATTTAAAACAAATATTTTTATAAACATCTAGATCCAGCGACACATTTTGAACATGATATACAAACTATTTAAATATTAACTTATATACATAATGTTGCGATAATTACCAAAATACCACGTTAAATACATCTACGCCGCTTGTCAGATTAGGGCAGGTAGGAACCTGCAACATCCGTAGTGTTAAATGTTGCAGTAAACCTGCAAGGAAAAATCATATGACTTATAACAGTTTCTTGACATTAAAACAATACCTTGAATGGCACTTAACGAATTTGTTTTCTCTATATTTATTCTTTCTGATGGTAAAAACCATCACATGACGTTTTATGAACAAAATCCTGAGTTGAGTATGGAGTCGTATTCAGGAAAGTGTCGTAATCTCGGGGCCTGGTCTGTCGATACTAGACGGTTACTCACAGGTTTACTGCAACACTCGGCACTACGGATGTTGTGGATTCCCTCCTGCTTTACTGACAAACCGTGATATAAGTGAAAGAAATTTGAAACCCCAAATTAAAAAAATGTATATATCAAAAGACGTTGATACCAGTTCCTTTGAGCATGTTCAAATTCAGGACGTCCAACGTTATCTCACCGGAGTTGTATCATAGATGGATGTTTACATTTAAAATAGGTAAGTATCGCGATAGAGGATCCATATTGTGACACACCTAGATGATACATTGATATTGTAGTGGCGCCATAAGCAGCTATAGAAATCAATGAATAACATTTCTGGAAGATAATGTACAAATATAAATTTGCTATGAAATATACAGTCATACACTTTGGTCTATAGTCTGCAACATGGAAGCATACATTATCACTGTGGACTAGTCTTGCAGTAGTGGCAATAATGGCTACGTTGCTATATTATGATTAACAGACAGCTACAGTGCAATACATATGATACCGGTAAAGTGTTTCATCACAGTTAGCAATTATTGTTCTTCAGCATTCACGGTTAGAAGTATTTACAAAACTTTGTACAAATTAATACATAGAAATGGTTCATCACATAGATATTAGGTTTTCGTCAGCATTCACTGTTAAAAGTATTTATACGATTTTGTATGACTTAATACATAGAAATTATTCATCACATAGGTATCAAGTGTTCTTCAGCATTCACTGTCTATACAACTTTGTACAACTTGATAAATATAAATGATTCATCACACAGTTAGCAATTGTTCTTTAGCATTCACTGTCAGTAGTATTTTTACAACTTTGTGCAACTAAATTGAGAACCATCACACGGTTATCAATTGTTCGTCAGTATTCACAATTACAAGTATTCATACAACTGAATAAGTAAAAATGATTCATCACATACCCCCAGTAAATAGAATTGTGTGATTTGTCACAGTTAGCAATTGTTCTTCAGCATTCAATGTTAAAAGTATTTTTACATTTTTTTTGTCCAACTTAATATATAGTGATTCATCATATAGCTAGTAATTGTTCTTCAGCATTCAGTGTTAGAGGTTATTGTTGTTGTTGATTTGGGGCTTAAAGTCACTTTCTAGAATCTTTCACTAATATCATGACTTGCATGCATATGCTAGTGTTAGAGGTATTTTTACATGTCAGTGAATGTTGGTACCCGTAGGGATACCCGGTAATGTTGCTCACCGGCTAGTAGGAACTAAAGCTGATACCATACCTGCACTAAAATAGCTTAGATAGCACATCCTATCATTATCATAATGTAGAAGCAAATTCCACTGACTCTGATAACCAAGTTTGAACTGAAGTTATTTCACTATTATCTATTTCACTATCTATTTCACTATTATCTGTAGCTGGTCGAATTGGTTGTTGGTTGTCAATTCGGCTCCATTTTCATATACTTATCAATATATGGACATTTATGATTTGTTAAAAATACAATAACATAATATTATTATTATTCCTCCCACTCAAAAGAAGAACTCACATGGATTACTAAAACACATGGATTAGTAAAACACATGGATTAGTATTATGAAAGACAAATTGATTGGAAAGGAAATTGACTAATACATGGATTTTAGTTTACGTAGTTTTACATTTTTTTTGTACAATAACAATGCACTCAAAAGGAGCATACTCAGAAATAGTAAAATCCTGCACAAGATGCACGACACTGTTACGTAGCTTTCTATACAATAACAGAAATAAATAATACACGTATTCCTATATCGAAGGATGAAATGCATTGTGTAGAGCAAACATTGTTTTCTTGCATCACAGACGGACAACAAAATAAATTAAAACCCATTATTTTCCCATTAAAACCTGCACACTGAAAGACATCATCTACATTTATCACTGAAGTCATGGCTGTCATCAGAGGAAGAGGAAGAAGTATCGGTCGTGATCTCCGAACTCGCTGGATTTGCGTAAAACGATATTCGCGCGTTCCGCGGCGCCATCTCGGGCCGATGTCTGTACGTCACTTTGGCCGTCTGAGCCGATCCCGCTCGGAACAGCTGCTTCTGTCTGAAAATTGTTCTCTGCTGAGCCGCGGCTCTGATTGTGGAAGATGGTGCGACAGGCGGTCGATTTCTCAGCAGACGTGTCGTTTGACCGCTCTCCTTGATGTCGTTGAGCCTCGGATTTGAAGAAGGAGTGTGCAATACTTTCGGAGGACAGGTTTTCCCTTTGCACTCGGTGTTGCTAGAAGACGGTTCGGAAGAAGAAGTTGTGGATGGTCTTCTCCTTAACTTGCTTGAAGATTTGTTCGATTCGGGCGCCATTTTTGTTGTGCTAGTCTCTCGGACTGGTGGATCTTTCTTATTTTCCGCCGCTTTTGATCTTGACCTGGTTAGAGGGCGTGTTTCCGGGACTGTCTGATTTCCGGAGGATATCCTCTGATTTCCAGATGATATCCTCTGATTTCCAGATGATATCCTCTGATTTCCAGATGATATCCTCTGATTTCCGAACGATATCTTCCGATTTCCGTTGATGTCGTTCTTCTTTGGAATAGGTTGCGTCGTTGCTGGTTTCGCGTCTGCTTTTTGCGTGTTGACTGGAGGAGCTCGCCGAGCAGGTGCAATGAACTTCCTGTTGGGGAGATCGGTCCTGACTCCACGAGAACGCACGTTTTTCTGTTTGCGTAAGGTAGACGACTGAGATTCCTCGTCCTCCGACGAATCACTGTAACTGGATGAGGAAGTGTCGCTGTCGCTGCTGGATGAGTTGTAGTAGTTGCGGAATACATCGAACCGTCCTTTCCCTTTCCACATTGTGATGATAGGAGAGGGTGTTGTGGCTTTAATTTTTGGAGGTGCCTTTAGCGGAACTGTTGGAGGGATGTTGGCCTGAAAAGAAGAAAAAAATGGGGCTACAAGTACGAGTATATAATCATATAAATATGTATACAATTAGTCGGAATGAATGAGATATTATGGTATTTTAAATTTTGAAATGGGTTGTATAATTATTGGCCTAAAGATGCTTTATAAAGTTTATAAAATAAGTTTATTTTAAAGGTACGCTGAACGAAAGCGTACAAAACAACAAAATAAAGAAGTAAATGTTGCTAAGCATATGTACATTGAACCTTTTATATATCTATGAGTATGAATATAATCAATTAACAGACAAATGTTAAGACGACACAATGCACTGATGTAAATGTATCTGTTTGTGAGACGTGCATTGTAAATAAGTCCAAATACACACAACAAATAGTGTTTATGAAAGAAAGGGAGGTAACTTGATTGAGCCCAAATTTCACGGACATCTCGGGTATACTGTCAATCATTCTTATCAGTAATAAGTGAAATGTGATGACAACATGGAAATATACATACTGTGACAACCAATGAAGAGGAGCATTACTAATGACATACCAGTAATTACTAATGACATCATATCACATTATTTACTCTAAATTTTCTTTTTTTAAACCTTGTGCTCATATATGTATAGTTTCAAATTAAATGGAAAGTTGTTTATAAACTCAACTAATATAAGTTCTTTACATTGAATACACAGTAAATAAATGTTCTCCAGAATTAGTAATATTAGTACAATTAATATTATACCGAGGTGTTTAAGTGTGAGAGTTTATATAATTCAAATGCTCCTAATAATTCAAACACTCTAACAGTTCGAACACCTAAATCCAATAGCAGTAGGGATATATAAACCACAACCTCTGGGTCATGTTCCAACAGAACAATCGTAGCGTTACAAGAGTCGTAACTCCATATACCGGTATACGCAGAGGCGCTACAACTCGTATTGTTACGATTATTCAGTGGAACAGGGGCATGCTGAAGTACCATGTAGTCAATAAACGTGCAGTGCAATGAACACTCTGTGATTGATAGACAGGTATGATGCGCAATGTACACTGTTATTGATATACCATGCAATGTACACTCTGTGATTGATATAAATGCAATGTACACTCTGTGATAGACAGGTATATAACAAGCAATGTACACCTTAATATACATGCAATGTACACTCTGTGATTGTCATAAATGCTATGTACACTCTGTGATAGACAGGTATAACAAGCAATGTACACTGTGATTAATATACATGCAATGTACACTCTGTGGTTGTCATAAATGCTATGTACACTCTGTGATAGACAGGTATAACAAGCAATGTACACTGTGATTAATACATGAAATGTACACTCTGTGGTTGTCATAAATGCTATGGTACACTCTGTGATTGTCATAAATGGTATCTGTGATAGACAGGTATAACAAGCAATGTACACTGTGATTAACATACATGCAATGTACACTCTGTGATTGATATAAATGCAATGTACACTCTGTGATTGATATAAATGCAATGTACACCCAGGACTACCATGTTCTTGACCCAGCATTGTGATACTGAGTTTTTCCTTTTGTGCAGGTGTGCTACTTTCATTATACTGAAACACTGAAATATTAAATAACCTATGTAGCAATCTGCCATGCTAATGATTAGTTGCCTAATATTTCCATACACAATTAGACAAGCAACAATCATGCACATTTCCCAACAAAATATGTCTTAATGTCACTGGAATGAAACTTGAAAGTGTGATATAAATGGGTGAGCAAGGGGGAGATAATCCAAGGTTAAGGAAGAGTTGTCTCCACTGAATGTGATATTTGCAGCGGTTTCAGGAATGAAAATTGCAAGTTCTAAAAGAACATAATAACTTTGATGCATATTAACATGTAAATTTGTTTACTTATTACTCAATGTATTACTGATTGTTCTGCATTTGGTATTTAGAAAAGCTGCACAAATTCATTACTCCTTAGTCCTAGCAATATGTAAATAGTATTATTTGTTTAAAACTTTAAGACTATAAAGCTGTTTCACATACAAATGGAAGCTTAGTTTCAATAAGCAGGATATTCTAGTATTAGTCTCCTGTCCTGTCATTTTGGTCATAGCAGGACAGCTAGCTCTAGCAAGGTTAAAAACTAAGTTAATACGTGCAAGATACTTCCTAACTACTCGTTCATAGTCACATTAAATTTTAATTGCATTCATGCAGTGGATTTCCCGAGAAAAAATAATAAGCAGTGCACATTCTTGATTTCAATGTAAATATACTGTACCCAAAACCAACACTGATGAAAATTATCCCAAACCAACCCTGTGGCAAGATATTAAATGTATTCCAAACCAATAGCAAGAGATTAACATGTATCCAAACCAAACCCTGGGGCAAGAAATTAAATTTATCATTGTAAAATATTTAATTTCTCCCAAACCAACCATGTGGCAAGAAATAAAATGTATCCCAAAAACATCTACTTGGCAAGAAATTAATTATATATGTAAAACCAACCCTGTAGCAAGATACTGAATTTTTCCCAAGCAAACCCTGTGAAAATACATGGAATTTACCCCAAACCAACCATGTAATCAATACCAACCATATGTCAAAACATTTAATTGATCCCAAACCAACCTGCCTGTGTCAAGAAATAAATGTAGCCACAACCCACCCTGCAGCAAGCCAAAAGAATAACAAACATAGAAATAAATAACCAACAATAATATTGTGCTTTAATATAGCGTAAATGTTCAGTTATCGATATGACATAAAAATAAAAAAATTGTTGGTCAAATTGGAAAATGTAATGTGTTCTTAAATCATGCTCTACATCATGCTCTAAATCAGGCAATAGAAAAGAATACCTCATAACATACATACTCTGAAATGACAAGGATAGTTAACATAGTTTTGAGATGTAGCAAAAACAGATAAACACAAACATGTTAACAGCCACGAGAGTGAATGTAGGAATGTAGTTGTTTGAGAACAGTTGGTTCATATATGAAATACAGTTTTGAGACATAGCAGAAAATCTAATACATTACTAAATACAGCCATGAAAGTGGAAATATTTTATGTTAGAATATAATCACAAAAGTTGGTTTTATTATAAGAAGCTTGTTCACTCTATATCTCGTCATAGATATTGGAAGATATATATTCTTCGTCTTTTTCAAATGCAATTATTATTATTTTTTTTTTTTTTAAATAATCTACTCCAAAAATATAAATAATTATATTTTTAAATCTAAAATCTTTGACAAGGAAAAACCCCAACCCCAGCTCCTACAAAAATAACATAGAAATAACTGAATTGTTAACGCAGATCTATTTTAAATGCATTATATGAATTAACTCTCTCCCTGCTGGATTAGGTACAGAAACTCCTCCTAATAGGGGCATCTCTGGTTGCCTTCAGCATGGATAGGGTTAATTAAACCATCGTATTTCTTGAGAAATTTAGTAATTTGACATTCAGCATACGACAGCATAAAATATAAATCCAACTGTTCTGTATTTTATTTGAGTTATTTATAAATATGGTACTTACTATTTTGAACTCTTCTTCGCATTTTGTGATGAGATCAGCCATGTCTATTTTCCAGTTCATCATTCCAACAAACTTCTGCATTGTGTCAAGGATATCTCCTAGAAGATGAAAATATACACGGTCGTGCCATTGATGGATTTGTGCTGTCAATAAGGTAGCATTATGCAACCAATTTATCCACTATTGGTGCCAGACTATTTTCCTATGGATCTAGATCTTTCCCTCACAATGTGCCTGTTCTGTGGAACTTGTTACCCTTTGAAATCAAACTGGCAGACAATCTAAACATCTTCAAAGCTAAACTTAAGACCCATCTTTTCCTATGCTGTAATGATTTAAATCCCCCATCTGTTTCTATGTAGCGCCATGAGCATGTGTACGACATGGAATAAAACATGCATTATTATTATTATTATTATTATTATTATTATCATCATTATTATTATTATTATCATTATTATTATTATTAGACCAATGGATGACAAACGTTCCCTTTTTAAAATAATGTATTTTATTTTATTTTACTTAGTTTAGAACCGCTTTCAAGGTTTGATTTTGATTTTGAAAGGGGTACAAAAGATGATGAATTTGTCAGTGCCATAGTCAATAATACAAACTATGTTTGCAGCATATTATGTGGTCTAATTTTGTACCACTAATGAATATCAAAATCGATTATTTATCAATAGTATTGCAAAGCTTGGATTCGTTTAAACATGTTTTATTCGCAATAGAAATGGATTGGGCTACAAGTTATTCCTTGGACTCATTGTTAGTTCACATTGCTAGTACAAACCCATCATTAAAGATTGCCTAAAACTGGACCCTAATTGTCTCTGCATGTGAAGTTCCTTGAAGTTTGGGACTTCAAATGTTGATATGCGAATAATAAATAAACAGCAATCTTTTTAAAATATTTTTTTTAATGTAGAATTATTAATTTTTCTCTCTCACCTGCCGCTACTATATCTTTACAGCGTTTGTGGTGTCTAAATGGTCCAACAGCATTTCTGTTGAACAGCACCCGTGGTATATTCATCCGTACATTATCAATAATGCCAGCAAACGGCTGAACCTATGGAGATAATATGAATATATATCAGTGTTATGTCACGCTTCTGTAGCCATGAGCTGGTAGAACATTGGACCGACATCCAAATATCCCTGGTTCTGCAGCCATCAGTGCTTCTACTGGTTTCCTCCATTGGTTAAGTCGGTAGAACATGTGACCAATATCCAGACAGCCCTGGTTCAAACCTGGCCATGTTACATTGGCGCCCAATGTTTTAATTTTGTTATTTTTGGCTACATTTCCAGATGCAGCAATTGTAAGGTCAAGACTATATTTGATTCAATTGTACACAAATTCAAAGAATTATTTTTTTTTTTTTAAATATTGTGAATTCACCTTGGAATTTTAAATAAAATCTTTGAATATTTCATTCGTTTTTTCGTGCGATACATTAACTGAAGTACAC
>JAUTBX010111310.1:0-10166 GCA_032361465.1 Lepetodrilus tevnianus | reverse complement strand
CCCGCCACAATAGAAAGCGTTGACCGTACAATAGTTGTAGCCTACAAGAACGTCGTGCAACGGGCGGCTGGCCGTGTAGGGTCAACTTCAGTTTTGTCCATCCGGGTAGCGGACTATAGCCCACTTACATTCAATATTACATTGTGTATGTGTACCTGTAAGATGTGTCAGCTGTTCTCACTGTTCTCGTCAAGGTGCAGATCGAGATGACAGTGCATAACATATATCTTATCTTATTTTCAAACTAGTCTATCCAAATTAACGTTTACATGTAGGCCTATTTACTAATGCAATGTAGTATTAGCGTTCGTGGTGCTGGCCTGCTGTTGTATCGTAGCCGTATTGTAACCACACCCATGGAAGTGATAAAGATATTTCAGTACATTTGTTATTGTAATATTGACGTACATTAGCGACGGGATATGTGTGTTCATAATACATATGAATATTAAGAACGAACTTGTTATAATAAACTTGATTGTAATGCATCATCATCCGTGTAATTTGGTCTTGTTGATACGTACACAAATGTGTATTTATTAATTACATATTCAACTATGCAATCATAATTATTATATACTACTACTAATAATAATACTAATACTAATATTACTACTAATAATACTAATACTGATGATAATAATAATAATAATATTGCGCCAAATCCACGTCGAAAGTGATGTCATACGGAATAATATACCTGTATTAATTGAAACAGCAGATGGGTATGATTTGCATAGCATACATTGATTCAATACATTTCGGAACAGACCAAATGCATGGTGCGAATAGTAACGGAACTATTTTGCTTTGTAAACTATTTTGCTTTGTAAACTCTACATACCAACATCCGTTGGATGAAGTATTGACATGATTCAGCAATAATTGGAACCTTCTATCGCAATTTACAAATGGCATGTGTGTGTTACTACACTTGAAGTAGGTCGTAGTACTAAATATAATACCTTGAATACCCTTTATGTTTTCTCTCTCTCTTCCTCCCTCCCTCTTTCTATTTCTCTGATCTATGATATGACGTATTGCTAGCGGTCTAAGCCAATGAAAAAGATAGCGACCGAATGTGTTTGCTCACCTGGATATATATGACGTTGGGAATACTTGAAGACAGCGTTATTCCCAGGCACTAGTCTGCCGTTGTACAAAGGTCCGATATTATTTTGTTGAGATGAATTTCGACGAGATTGTAACTCATTTGGGAGAATTTGGTCGTTACCAGAAAATTGTGTTTTTATTGTTGAGCATCGCTTCAATACCAATTGGAACCCGTTTTGTATTGTCCGTGTTTCTGCAACAAACCCCAGCGCACAGGTAGGTTTCTTGTCCCCCCAAACTACATGTTTTACCCTATACATGTAGAGGTATATGTTATAGTTTGGCATGAAATGCATTGACCCCACTATTTCGTAGATTATCTCCGTAAATACTTTATGGAATGAAAAACAAAAAGAACTCCATTTTCTTATTTCATTTGCCCTAACCAACATTAAAAAATAAATAAAAATATTGCACCAGTAATAAACAAATCTGTTTATATAACGATCACCAAATATTTTGACTAAGTATTATTTTATGCACAGGGAAAATGTTCAAAAGAAGGAACGAGTAAAAAGGCTGGATTTGCACGTGCTGATACTTTTCTTCAGCCTATTAGCCTGTGCTCTCTCTCTCTCTCTCTCTCTCTCTCTCTCTCTCTCTCTCTCTCTCTCTCTCTCTCTCTCTCTCTCTCTCTCTCCCTCTCTCTCTCCCTCTCTCCATCTAACTAGGTGTGCTTAAATAGATCAATTTATTAAAGGCATAATATCACAGCTTTTTATGGTTGTTTCGGACTAGGTCTATTAGCTATAACTGCAAAATGCATTCACTTGACATATATAAAATCATGTTTGTACTTCCAAAAAGCTTTCCATCAATGTGTGGTTGACAAATCTCCACTGCAACCTCCTATAGGCAACCTGAATATGGTCGTATTTGCCTTTGCTTCATTATCATCAATGCAAGGGCACATAACTCAGTGGTACGACTAAACTATAATGCGTAACGACAACGTTTGCTTTCAAATTCCTTCATAGATCAGTGATGAATCAAAGACAAAATAAATAGCGGAACGTTCCTTATATTCATATAAAATATTAATATTGTGATAACTATCGAGTGGTAAGTCCATCAGTAAATAACAACTTTTGTGTGGATAAATCAAGCGTAATAATTATTAGTCTCAGATCGAAATTCGTTTGTATTATACAGGTCTATCAACTGTGAAATTATGCCTTTAAATATGCTTGGATTAATATATTCTAAGCACAATACAAAGTATCAGCTAAATATTCCTATGTGTAGTGGACCGCCTATCACGAAGTTTACGTTATTCATACCCATGTCAACAGTGGTCAGATTATCAAAGGGTCAAGTAGCTCCCCTGATATTATGTTCTAATTCGTAAGATTAACCGAACATAAAATATTTACAAACACTCAATTGTCCGGTGTCCACGCCGACTGACCTATATAATGGACAAACGAATTTCGATCTGAGACTAATTACGCATGATTTGTTCATTCAAAAGTTGTTATTTACTGATGTACTTATCCCCTAGCACTCGATGGTTATAAAATAAATAACATTTTATATATATAAAAGGAACGTTCCGCTATTTATCTTGTCTGTGATGCATAATTGTTCTAAGAAGGAATATGCGAGAAAAATTAGAGTTATGTCCCCTTGCATGCTCTATAAAGAAGTAGTTGTCTATCGGGGGTGCAGTGGAAAGCCTTTTGGAAGTACAAACATGATTGTATGTATCTCAAGTGAATGTAGCTAAGAACATCCAAAACAACCATAAATATCTGTGATATTATGCCTTTAATTTTCGTAAAGGTTTTACAAGATGTCGGTCCGATATTACAAAAGTTTCTGAGTACGATTTCATACTCAGGATTTACATGACGTTTTATGATCAATATTCTAAGTTGATTATGAAATCGTACTCAGAAATGTTTCGTAGTCTCGGGGTCAATACTTGGTCAATCAGTACCAGCTGGTGCTCGCAGGTTTACTGCAACATTCATCGCTACGGATGTTGCTGGTTTCCTCATGTTCTAAACTGACAAGTCGTGATCTACAAGAAAGATTCTTGAAGGCGACTATAAATCCGAATACTGTTACTACTACCGCCACCACCACCAACACCATAACCACCACCACCAACGAAAACGACAACAACAACAACAACAATAATAATAGTAATATATGTATAATATAAGTTTCCTTTTCTGTCCATCCCTTCCCGTAGGTGTGCTATTCCCGGGTATGATAATGACACGTACGAGATACAGTCTGCTGCCCATGCTAGTCTCGTCAACCTGACCATACCGTACGATGACAGCGACGAGGACCAGGTGTACGACAAGTGTCACGTATACCAGATGTTCAACACCACGGGTACCCAGTACCCTGACAACACCACAATGATACCTTGCCAGAGATGGGTGTACTCAAAAGCTATTATTCAGAATTCGGCAGTTACCGAAGTATGTTTGACTGTCGTGCCATCAATTTTTATAATTTACAGATTTAGGTTATCTGGAATATGTCAGTGTATGGACTCGTTATCATTAGTAGGTGGACCTTCAAATGTGTTAGCGTTACCCTGTTCCTTGTTGAATTCGATAGACATGTATATCTGAATGTAGGTCAGGTTCAACTAGTGCTTGGTGCTATGCTGTATACATTGAATATTTACCACCCGGATGTTTACAGTTTGATAAACACGAGTGCAGAATTGGTGGAATTATTTTTGAGTTTGGATTAGTTACGTTGTCTTCTAATGTGTCCTTCCAGTTTGTCGTATCACACATACTATCATTAAACAACAGGCATATCATGAATTTGTGTCATACCATTCTGGCAATACATAACATGCATATCGTGGTTTTATGACATACCATTATTGCATTACATTACAGTATATTAGACATGTACGTATCATTATTGCATTAAACAATACGTATTTCGTGGTTTTTATGTCATACCATTATATCAATACATTACATAGCATGTGTTCCGTGGTTTTATGCCATATCTTCATAGCATTAATTACGTTCATAGCACATACTCATTGTTTTGTCATACATTTATATCATTACATATAACACGTATAATATGTCCTGTTGTTTTCTGACATTGTACGCCTGCTATCTTGTCGAGACATGTTTCATACATGTGTATGTATGCACCACTATGTTAGTATTTACTGTACATAATAAGAGCTTAATGTAATGCTGTTGCAGATGGACATGGTGTGTGGGTCTGCGTTGAAGACGTCTCACGCTCAGATGATCTTCACCGCCGGTGTCCTAGTCGGGGTGTTTCTGCTGGGCATGGTGGCAGACAGGTGAAGACATAACCATCACTATTTAAAGACTGCCTTCTTTAGTAGAGTCGTGGATCCCAGGAGTTTTTCTGAAATAAATATTGTTTTTAAAATAATATATAAATAAAATAATATTGGAAGCGGCTCTAAACACCAAATTTAAAAATAAAGGTAAATGCCATTTAAGTATAACTACGATACAAACTAATGGGTCTATATAGTAGTAAATAATGTAGAGTCTATACTTTTAATATATAGTTTGCACGCTCCTTTTTTGTTTTTCAGAATTGGAAGAAAATTGACTTTCTTCATTTCGCTCTCTGTGAATATTGCCGGTGGAATGGCTTTAGCATGGGCACCTAATTTCGTCATATATTGTTTGATTCGGGCTCTGAATGGGGCAACAACTGGAGGAATGTTCACGATCGCATTTGTCATCTGTATGTATCTGCTTCAGCTTGTATATGATTAGATGGTTCATCAGTAGTTAATTATGCTTAGGTATATACATTATCGAACCCCAGGGGTACCTTTAATGTTGTTCACACTTCACTGGTGGCACTGCAGCGAGTCCTGAGCGTAATAAAGTATCCTTGGTGTGAGAGGATGAGGTATACATTGTATTCTTATTGGGCTATACATGTATCTGCGTTACTACTTTCTAAATCGTTCTGTACAAAGCAGCATCACTCTAAACTAACGGATACTATCTCCAACCTTAGTCATTGCCTACACCATTGCTAAGCTTGAAGTCAGGCTAGAGTAACGCCTCTTCATACAGGAGAAATATTCGTATAGGCATTACATGGTATGTGATCCTCCTTTGGCATCATCATGACACCCCATTCTTGTGATCACAGACTAGTAAGGCAAGAATGATCTCCCTTGATATTTCAGGCATAGAGATGGTAGGCCCCACTAAGAGAGCGTTGGTTGGAATACTGATAGAGTATTTCTTTGCCATTGGTATGGTGGCTCTGGCTGGCCTGGCGTACCTCATCAGAGACTGGCATCATCTGGAAATAGCCGTCACTGTGCCTTCGTTCATCTTCTTCGGCTTCTGGTGGTAGGTGTCCTGTATGTCATTCTGAACACATTCCAATATAGAACAAGCTGTTCTCTGATCTGCCCATAGTATTAAATAAAATGCTTGCACAGACGTTTGGCACACTGAATTGTCTTAGGAACTGTGTATGTCATGTGATTGTACTTTGCATTTGAAATGTCAATTTGGTCAAAGACAATTATTGATGCCCGTGGTTTCACTGGTTTGTGAATGAATAGCTCGTCATTCTGACAGTCCAATGCCATTGCAAATGAAATACATGAAATATTTCCTATTCCAAGATAATCGACAAGAGCTCTCCCGTACGAAACGGTATTGCTCTAACTTGCTCTAAGATAACCTTACATCCAACACTAACATTGGAGTTGCAGTTATGTTGCAAACGCCATTTTTTACAAGAGAGTCCAGAAACGATATCGAACCTTTCACACCTTTGGTTCAGTATAAGACTACTTCCAAAATACTCATTATAATCATATGTCGAACATAATTATTCAAGTATAATTCGTGATTAATTAAACCCTACAGGTTCATTCCGGAGTCTCCGAGATGGTTGATGAACATGGGGAGATACGAGGAGGCTGAGGTTATTATCAGGAAGGCAGCCAGGATGAACAATGTCACGATGCCAGAGAACATCTGGGACAGCACCAATGGCGTGGACAAGAAAAAGCCAGAGGACGTTGAACAAGTCGGTGTCGGGGCCATCTTCAAGTCGCCTAGGATGATCATAAGAAGTCTGGTGGTAATGTTTAACTGGTGAGATAGCATCATCGTTGAAATAGTTACCGGTCATCCTCGAAACAAAGACCATTGTGCTTATTTGAATATCATTTGACGGGTGTTAAGCAGACATAATGGTTGGTGTTTCGGGGATTGCTGGTAGGTAGCGCCGTTGATTTACATAAATGGTTCGTTGGACTGCGGCAAATATTTTCTATTTCATTCAAAATACAATAGTATTACAAATCTGTCTTTTAGTTAGCATCTTTCTATGGTCAATGCTTCGGTCAATGTTACGCAACATATCTCAGGATGTACAGTGTGCTTCTGGTATTACGTCCTTTTCTGGTGTTATATCTTCAAATGTTAAATTACGTCCGCTTCTGATGTTATATCTTCAAATGTTAAATTACGTCCGCTTCTGATGTTATATCTTCAAATGTTAAATTACGTCCGCTGCTGATGTTATAGCTTCAAATGTTAAATTACGTCCGCTTCTGATGTTATAGTATATCTACGTCCGCTTCTGATATTACGTCCGCTTCTGGTGTTATATCTTCAAATGTTATATTACGTCCGCTTCTGATGTTATAGCTTCAAATGTTAAAGTACGTCCGCTTCTGATGTTATATTATATATACGTCCGCTTCTTATATTACGTCCGCTTCTGTAATGAGAACCTTACAAAACTTGGTCCACAGGCTAGTGGTCAGTATGGTGTACTACGGCCTGTCTCTCAACACCGGGAATCTCAGAGCAGGAAACCTCTACGTCAACTTCTTCCTCACCGGTCTGGTGGAGTTCCCGGCCTACACACTCTGCATCCTGCTCCTCTCGCGGGTCGGGAGGACGAAGCTCCACTGCGGCTGTATGGTACTGGGAGGCGCCGGCTGCCTCATGACCACCTTCACCAACCTGTACCTCGATGAAGGTACGCACTGTGACGTACGACTCACGTCTAATGCTCTCCATGCTGTAGGTAATTGGAGATGCCCTAAAGAGCGGGCTGTCTCATGACCACCTTCACCAACCTGTACCTCGATGAAGGTACGCAATGTGACGTACGACTCACGTCTAATGCTCTCCATGCTGTAGGTAATTGGAGATGCCCTAAAGAGCGGGCTGTCTCATGACCACCTTCACCAACCTGTACCTCGATGAAGGTACGCAATGTGACGTACGACTCACGTCTAACTCTCCTAATGTCCTAAAGAGCAGTAGTATGTGCCTAACCCTAAATGGAGGATGGTGTCGTAAAGTCATCAGTTGACTTAAGGTCCTTGCACACCGGAGGCGAGCGAAATATCGCGTCGCCAATCAGCGGCGACAACAAAAGATTTGATCGATGATTTGCCGTTGCGAATTGCGCTTTCGGTATGCAAGCATATAGATAAATGATAAGGTTCTAGCTCAGAACGTATATCACCAAGGTATCGTTTCTCGAAGTTATCTTAGCCGCTAAGGGACCATATCGCTCTCTTAGCAATGTATTAGCTATCGGCAAAGCGAGTGCTATGGTCCTTTAGCGGCTAAGAGAGCTTCGAGAAACGATACCCTGATTTGTCGCCGCGAAATTCGCCTTCGGTGTGCAAGGACTTTTAGACATCTTCAGGGAAGGTTTTCAAATGGATTTACTAATGAATATGGAGGCGGGTAGTTGCGCAGTGGTAGGACTTTGGACAAAGTTTCCATGTCCAAATTCCGTCCCGACATCAGTGTTCGAGAAAGTTACATTGCTGACTTGCTGTCTGTAGAGTGACAATGCAATTATCAGTCTTGGTCTTATCAGTACCAGCCGATGCTCGCAGTTTTACTGCAACATTCAGCGCTACGATGTTGGGTTTCCTCCTGCTGTCAACTGACAAGCCGTAATATACGTGAATCTTGAAAGCAACTCCAAAAGGAAAATCTTAATTCAAAATAATATTTTAAAATATATAAAACGTGAAAAGTGTTAAAATTATTTGGATATTTTAGTTTGTTCTTTTGCAATGGATAGTCCGAACTTTATATCACATTTGTTACCGTTTCAAAATGTTCTCATTTCCTAGAGCACCAGTGGGTGACTGTGATGCTGGCCATGATAGGGAAGCTCGGGGTGGCAGGAGGGTTTGCCCTCATCTACGTGTACACGTCAGAGATCTTCCCCACAGTCATCAGGAACACCTCAATGGGAGCCTGCAGTGCCTGTGCCCGTATGGGAGGCATGATAGCACCCTACATAGCTGATCTGGTGGGTAGCCGGTGTGTAACTCTACAACATGACAGATGTCTCTATATAAGAGCAATGTCTAGTTATGCTTCAAGACAGTTGTATCTTATCTAAACCATATTAGCAAACGTTAATCATTGAAAATGTAAAGTCCACCGACTGAATACGTTTAATACATTCCATATTTTAAATAAAAGAATCATTAATCACTACAGTGAAATTTGAATGAATATAAAACTTAATATTTGTATTAATTTGCATTACTATAAAACACAATTACGAATACCCTGGAATACTTCATGGTATACCAATAGAGGCTAGATCAATTCATTTGGCATTTGTTAGTATAGCAGTTACACCTTGAAAACTCACTTATAATTATATTAGTATTAGTATTTAAAATAAAAATAGTAAATAGAAACTTCCATGTCAATGGTTCATTAGCACTACCAGTACCAGGTGTTTAGGATCAAATCATGTTTGGACATTTATGATCAAACCATAACGTATAATAGTGGAGGCGGGCTTTAGTACTAATACTATAATAGTTAATTAAATTTTCTTTTCAGGGCAAGATTCTTACCGGTGATATAGCAGAGGTGGTTCCTCTCATGATATTTGGTGCAGCGGCCGTGGCAGCAGGAGTCCTCATCTTATTCCTGCCTGAAACTCTCAACAAAAACCTGCCAGAAACCATCGAAGACGCCATTAACTTTGGACGGTAAGTTAGACATGGTTTGTTGTGGAAATGGTATACATGTACTGTAAATTATCGTTATGATTTCCGATGCCACGAATTTTCTTGGTTTATGATACTGCAGTACTTCGCTACGATTCCAACTAAAGTCATCGTATAGTGTACATTTTTAGCATATTACCATTTTTTTTCGTTTTCCAACATCACTTTGCTTCGAGGTTTCAAATAAGAATGGCATGAGACAGGGCACTTCGTCTTTGTTTTACATTTTTCTCCGACGTATTTGTTTTATTATGTATGAGTATGATTTGATACAACAATATATTCTCTATTCTTTCAGAGATGATAATTCAAAGAAGTATGAAGTTTCAAGAAATGGAATGGAACTAAAGTCACCCGCATTATCAGAATGACATTAGTTATATTTTAGCCAATCTTTATTTTTTACAAAATTAAATGTTATATCGTTAGACTATTTATATAAACTGTTCTCAGTCATGTAAACAGATATAGCAATATGCCGTATAAGCATTATTTTAATTTCGGTACTAATAGTATAACCATTGTTATTTATTACATTACTTATACTTACTTCTTCTCATATATATGTATACAAATTATAAATGTATTTACGTTAAAAGTTGAACAGTTAATATTGAAATGCTATCAGTACCAGTACATCGATTAATGTTCATGCTTTGGAAATGATACATTCATTGCATACGGTAGTTTATTGGTTTGAAGAGAACAGTAACATTTCATAGCCATCATACATAAACATGTGCAACTGTAAATAACGTATAACGTCTGTATAATCAGTTCACTTTGCAATGCCTAGAAACGCGTTTAATAACTATTGATTTTATCACAATTTGAAAACGTCGAAATCAGTTTTGAAGAATCGTCTATGCACTCAGCAGTCGGTCCGCAGGATCGTAATTGAACTTACTTCAGTTCTTCCACTAAGCCGAGAAGCTCTGACCTTCATAGTACAGCTTGAGAAGGTCACACCTCTGACTATACCTGATCGGTCTAATTTTCATTTGTTTCATTTGGTCCAATTTGTGAGACCAGCGGA
>JAUTBX010111088.1:0-11715 GCA_032361465.1 Lepetodrilus tevnianus | reverse complement strand
TCAAACAACCTAATTTTTCGATGTCCTGTTCGGGTCACCTTCCTTACAAATCTTTACCTGCAGGAGCGACTCAAATGAGTCACAGCTAGTCCTCCTTTGTGCTATGAGCAATTGAGAACTGTCCTCTCATTGAAAGTCGGTACTGGATTTCTACTGGTAATGACAGAGTAATGGTCTGTCGAAGAAGGGGAGAACCTTACATTGACGATCGTGATATGGGAAGATAGCCATTGGGTGGACGGTACCAGGTGGACAAAACATTGAGATATGTTCAGATATTGGCATTCTCCAAAATGCTGGCCATGTGGACTTTAAGAATATTGACCCATTCAGAGGAAATGGTATCATGGCTATCCAGTATTTGGATTAAGTCCTTGGACCTCAAATTGTGCCATATTTTGTCTCTCACTAGATTGAAATCTTCCAGCGAGACAACGCTCACGCCGATAATGTCAATACCAGGAGGGACTTCCTCCGGCAGCACAGCATCATAACGATGCCATTGCTGCCCCTCAGTCTGAGTTTAAATCCAAAATACAGTACTAGTGGGATCAGTTACAAATATGTCCAAACCATGTGCTCACAAGTTCGAAAACTGCAGTAAATCTGCTTGAACCTATCATCAGGATATGGGGCCATATTGTACTGGTCATTATAAACAGTTTTACTTGCTACTCGTATAGGAAATGTGTGTCCGTGGTGAAAGCTCACGGAGGCCACACGAGGTATTGACTTTCAACGCTTCAAGTAATGGCTATAATTGGTTGTGTCCTCTTGAAAGTATACAGACACATTCTCTATACTGTCATCATTATGTGTACCAAAAATTGTTCTTCTCCGATGTTCCTATTCAAATATTCGAACATTTGAAAATAAGCCAAACATGGCAATAACATCTGACGTTTCTTTTGCGGTTCAGTATATCTAAACTTTAATTCATCACACGACTGTGCGCTACGAGCATGCATTGTGCGTGGAGTTATGCGCAATACAAGAGGACTATTATTATTATTATTATTATTATTATTATTATATAGTACTAGTATGCACCGTGTTACATTTCCGCTATTTATTGGCGGCCATAATTTGTATTGGATTTATAACGTCTTCATATTTTTGTTTCATTGGATTCCTCTACTTAAAAACATATGGTTTGACACCATATTCATCTTCCTAAGTAAATTAGTTATGGATTAATGAGACTGAATATCGGTAACTATCATGGCGGCCATCTTGGATTTCTCAAATTACCCACTACAAGACTGGGAATAACACATCCGGTTATCTGGGACCCCTAGGAACCAACATCAAGTGAGGGGTTCGAGCAAAGAAGGCCACTTTCCTGCCGGACTAAAAAGCGATGAAATGTTTGCCAAGTGAATGAACTTGGTATTTGTAGCTCAAAAGTAAAGGTGATTTCACACAGGTCGATTGGTTATTTATAGCGATGCGTCGAATCGCATCGTGTGAACGTACATGCGATGCGCTTCGCTGAGCGACCGATATCGCACGACTAGAACAAATTCTACTCGTACGACGAATCGAACTAGACTCGTGGTACAACACATAGACCCGAGGCGCGTTCAATAGAGAATATGTTTTGAATATCAGTATTGTGCGTAGTGTATTGCTTGTATTTTCTCTTGAACGGGTTAGTAGGAAAATGACTGGGCCCGTAGTGAAAAGTATGAATACATATTGCTACACGTGTTGCTGAACGGCTTCTGTAGCAATACATATGAATACACATGAATACGTATTCTCTATTGAACTCACCTCTGTGTGAGCGAGCCTATATGAACGATAATCGAAATCTATGGCTTTCATTCAAGCATTTCATTCAAATATGAACACGGGGATTTTCAGGATTTACATTAGTTTTTGATTTTCAAATGTCTAGTTATATTCAAGATTTCAATACATTTTTATATAAAGATTATGCATCATCATTAGTAAACTAGGCCTACAGTTGGAGTGCAACTTGCATTAACACTATTTAAGTAACACTCTGAATGTTGGAGCCATCATTACAACACATTTCTACCAAGATGGAGAAGCAGGGCCTACAGTACACAGCGTCATGGGAAAACCAGACCGCCAACCGACCCCCAAAGTCGACTGATTTCCAAGTAAATTCATTTGGATCATGAAAACCATTTAGCATATTGAGTGTACTTGCTTCCCTTTTCACGGCATTCTGCTACTCAAAGACGCATCGTTCCTCTGAGATTTAAAAAGGAAACCCTTCCCAGCAGGGAATCTTTGCCGTTTAGATACCACCCTGATTTCACATACGAAAACCTAGAACCTATTGAAAATAGCTTAAGTGATGCTAACGAACAAGCGGGTAATAGAATCTGCCACGTTTGGAAAACATTCTCTGTTGTCTTTCGCCGAGACATTTTAATGCAAATCGCAAAATTTGCACCCGATAACATTTCACGAATAACGAGAAAACAGGCTAGCGATTTCACGGTTCGTCACGAATATAACATATGACGTTTGATTCAAACCAATCGTATAGGTTCCCAAGGTAGCACGCGTCGATGAGAGTGTGGAACTATTTTGGCGAACGCAGGACAGGTGGCGCGAGCGAGGAGTGAAGAGGTCGGGTCAGAGGTCATACGACACAAAGTGCGTCTTCGGACACAGAAGAACAGCTTAAATAGATCGAGTTACCCCCCTTCCATACGACGGTAAAGAAAACACACAAAAAATGTAATCAAAGTTGTGTTTTTATAACCCATCCTTTTCCCCCCTTGGTACACTAACTCGTCTTGTAATGATCGTGTCCCGGTTTTGTGTTGGGTATGAGTTGTTTGTCTGTCACAAAGACACTCTGCTTATGGAGTCCTAGAACACGCGAGAAGACGCCAGGTCGGACAAATTTGTACAGGCTAGCATATCACCTAAGATCCGAAAAACGCGACCGATATTTCATTTTTCATTGATCCTATTACAAAACACTGATTTGTGCAATTGCAGAAACGAGGAGTTGTAACGTGACCTGTTTACGATGTCTGGCAACCGTTGAAACTCTCCAGTCTTTCTCTGTGTGGTTAAGACATCAACTTTGGTCGGGTGTCCGATGCTATTACTCTATATACATTCTTCCATAAAGTCTCCTGTTTGATTTGTTATCTGAGTTGAATGATGACAGATGTGGAAAAACTCATGACACTTTGGTCTGTTTAACCCTCTCCTTGCTGGATTAGGCATGCGAACTGCTCGTTAGAACATCTCCGATTGCCTTCAGCACGGAGAGAGTTAAACTAACAATACCATAATTATTATCCACTTCCTTAAGCCGGATGTTGAGCTAAGCCACATCCTCATTTGGTATTAACATATTATTTATCTATTTATTTGTTATTAATCCTAATTTGAAAGTATAAGTACACGATCGTATCATTGTATGCGCCTAGTTCTTGTGATAAGTACATGTTGCATGTTATGGTGTAGGCCACACAACGTAATATTATAATACATAGTTAATAACGAAAATGATAACACTTTGAGGTATAACCATGACTTCAATATTCAAGGATAGCAGAGAATGTGTTAATCAAATTACAAATGGTTGTCCACAGTTTTGATATTTAGAAACACGGATAATACAAGTTCCATACGATACGTATGTATTCGGTAACGTATATTACTTATATCTAGAAACTCCGACATGGTCGATAGTCTTTGTTATCTAATTATACAAAATAAGTAATTTCCCCTATACAATGGGAAATGCCCGTGCTTCCTACAAGTACCTATCAAACTGCCCCCAGCCTCTTTCCAAGATCGTAGCACTACGGAAGCCGTAACACTCATTTACGTCAAGATGGAATTACGACTCTCTTAAGCCTACGACCGTGTCGTGGAACTGGGGCCTGACCAATACAGTTATCCACGGCATTTATATTTTCCACTTTAAAAGAGATACAACCGCAAAATGTCATATCCAATAAAATATGTCTTCTTCTTTGTAATCATATCTGATGGAGAAAATTGTCCAATGAAAGGATATGGACAAAATTGGTGTGCGTTGAGATGAAAGGAAATTTCATGCATGTAGATCACAAGCAGTGTGCCACAAAGGACCAGTTGTTGTGGTACTAATACCACAAGGAAAGCAGGACACCCTATCTGGGAGCATGGGTGTCCGTACAGACAGGGTTCACGGGATAATTACGTCTGCAAAATAGTTTAAAGGATATCAAATGAAGACAGCAGATATTATCTATTTCTTGAACACCAATTTTGCTGTATAATACCTAGCGTACAGACGTTTGTTCAGTGGTTAACTTGTTGGCTATTGCACACGGGACAAACCTGCTGTAACTATTTGATAGCCTGTATTTTATATAGGCCTACAGTTATATTTAAAAGGTACACACAACATATACACATGTAGGAATATATTAGTGAAATCGGAAAGCGAGGACACCGGTCGTATATCTGAAGTTCGAATAAACAGGGGTATATTATATATTTTAATTCAACTAGTAAATGTATACGAAATCTACCTTTAAACAAAGTTATTCAATTTGACATTATGTGAAGTTTAATTAAGATACACTGGATTAAAAAAAAGTTAATTCAAATGCTTTAGCCCTTGCATTATAAATAAACTCATGTATGTTGTATTTCAAATCTATGGACGCAGATTATTACTGTGCAAAATATAAGATTCACACGTAAATATGTATTTGATTGTTGTTCGTATTTAACGTATTTTATTAAGATTAAACAATATTTACTCTTGTTCTAGATGAGTGGCACTATAAACACATACTGTTTATATTAAGTAAGAAATATACACATGAAAAGTAGAAATCATATCAATGGATCATAGTAAGATTAATGCTGATTTAAATTATCAATTATACAAGAGGAACAAAATCGCTATCGTAATCCACACCTTGCTGGCAACCGTCTGGAGTTGTCTCCCTTTGAACGCAATTTTCTCTATTTGGAGGTTATGAACCTACAACAGCAAGCCTTTCCATCTAGTTAATTCCTTTACTTTGCACGGATTTATACCCTCGATACTAAAATTGTTTGTTGTTTGTTTCATCTACAATGCCGTGTTATAAAAGTTTATAAAAAAACATGAATGCTCCACTAAGCCCATATGATATAAAATGTCTATGTCAATATCTGAGGCGCGCATGATGTGGACTCTTTCGTCACTGTCAACACTTGTCAAGAGAAATAATATTATCCTTCATACATGCCTAACAAAACAACTACCCAGACAGTATGACTCTGCATACTTGCATAAGAGCCCATGTCTGGGAAAAATAACACTTGCACCCTTGGTGTACGCCAAGGTAATTAGCTTTCTCCATATTTGTTCTGTATGTTCTACCATTTCTCTGTTTATTGACAATGCGTTTTTCTCTAGCCGTGTCCACAATTACCATGAATGACTGACGCGACGAGGTGTCATGTCTTCCAATATTTAACCATGTCAATTTCATTGTCCATTCCATTGATACTACCCCATCTTTCCAGCGGGAGTGACTCAAATATTTACCTACCATTCGCTGGTATTTGGGTGTCATCTTTTCGCCGACTCTCGCTGTTATTTTAAACTCACTGGAAACCGATTCGTCACAAAAATCGGTTCCAAATCGTCCTACTGAAAGTTGGTAATACAATGCCCACGACTACTGAAAGTTGGTAATATAATGCCCACGACTGCCTGACATCTGTCAATCAAACAAGGAACGGCATTGTATGGAGATAATAGACAGCTTAGATCGTGCCAAGGTCCCCGGCTCAAGAGTTATGGAGCTAGTCGAGATCAGACTTCTCCCTGCTACAGACACGACTGGGTGGGGAAGGGGGGTAGACTGAGGGTGGATATTTAGTCATAATTAATTGATTTACTCTGAAATACGAGGGTCCGTCCACCCAGGGTGTAGGAATGTTCATCTTACAAGTTTGAGCTTAGCCAGGAATTTGGATTCGAACTCGGAACCCGATACTTTAATTAAATGTTACCTCGATCATTCTTTTTTTACGGCCTCCGACGCGGGGTAAATTGAGGATGGATCGCTTAAAAAAATGGTATGTGCCTGGCAAGGTGTCCAGGTACCCTGTTATTATGCACACATATATCTCTAACACATTTTATACATCAAAGAAATTGAGGATTTACGTCCATTTGCAATGCTATGGTTATAAAATAATAATCACAGCTAACCGAAATACATTCTTAAAAAATATATACTAGCAGAATTGTTCTTACTATAATTTTGATCAATTATAGCAATATGAAACGTAATTAATTGGGATTTATTTTTTAAATATGTTTTTATATCACACCTGGCTACACACTTACACCTATATCAAGATACGGTACATATGTATACTTAGCTGTCTGTCAACTGGAGACTTATTCACTGAATAGAACGACGATGCTCGATTTATATTCTCCATCAAAGCAGACTATATCCAAATTTAAACAGAAAAATGCATTAAATAGCGACTCTTATAACGAAAAGATTAACTATAATTGAAGGAAGAAAGAAGCACGTGTTTAATCTCGCGTTATTTATCTCGCCCATCCTTCTCGGATCTCAGTATTTCTAGATTACAATTCACCCCAACCTGTAATTAATGCTACACAGTCGCATATAAAACAACTATTTATAGAACTCGAACAAATAACGCCGAAATTAACAGAATGATAAATTATGCGCAAGTTTTACCATAAAAAGACTTTTAACGACCGAAGAGAAAACTACAAAAGAAGAAACAAACAGATAATGTTCTTTATGACGTGTCGACTCCCGCCTCTACGAAGGTCATCCATTCTCTCCGCCGTGTTATCAAATTTCTTTTAGTGTCTGATAAACTCGACCAAGGTAATAATTAAGATCGGAATCCATTTTTCCATTTTCACGGAATCTGATTCTAATTCTACCCACCCGTCATCGTGGAAACACAGCAGAGGTAACACGAGGCGAAACACGCTCGTCACGAGAACAAGAGAATATCATTAGCAATACCAAGAAGATGGGGGCTCTACCACGCCCATCAATAGAGAAAATTACACGTTTGTCTCGGTTTGGTCCCCTGGTGGCGAATTTGGAAGGATCCGAATCATCTTTTATTCACTGCCCGCTGATAGTATCAGTGAGATTTATGATATACCGACGAAAGGTTACAGGGCGATTGGAATGACATTTAAAAAAATAAATTGGCGGAGGGTTCCCCGGAGGAGCGATCCCCGGAGAGGGGATAGGGGATGGGGGATATGGGGGGTGTTGGTGGGGTGTCGAAATATTGCATTGTTCATTCCGCGTAGCCTAGGTCTACATGTGTATGTACGATCTATATCAACTGACAATTTAAACATGTACAACACATCAATTATCTGTTAGTAGCGATAGCAATATATTTTAAATTAAAATATGTTCTAACGTGATTGTGTCAATATTTGCATTGTTCCACCCGCGTTGTCCACATGCGTATAGGCCTACATGTACGACCCATATCAACTGATAATTTAAACATATACAACATAGCAATTATCTGTTCGTAGCGATAGCAATTATATTTTTAATTAAAATATATTCTAACGTTTGTGTCAACATAAACAAAATGTGACGTTTCCTGTACTACAAAGCTGGAATTCGTGTATTTTCCTATTTTAAACCATCATGTTATATAACTAACATACAGGTATATAATGCATATGTTAGCTTTCCGAATATACTAGTATTTGAAATAAATATAGTGATGGACAATGATTTAACAATGACATTGCAAGTGCTAGCCAATAAGATGCTGACAAATAGAGATTACCGGTGTTCATCATTTTATTTCGATTACTAGGAGGCGTGGGAGGACAAGCTGTCTAGTCACCATAGTGATGGACAATAACATTTCAATTATGATGGATTAATTTTTGACAATATTTAATGCCGAATATTAGAGCTAACTAGTGTTGAAGAATAAGCTTTTCCAAAATAGTAGTGACAAGAAAATGATGACGTCGAATATTAGGGATTATAGGCCTAGTATGCCTTATAGTAAAACTGAATACAGAATAGTATAGGCTTTTTTAGTAGCTATTGTATTGGATTATTATTTTTTAACGAATGACCATACTTTTGGTTTGTCCCGAGGCTTTGTTCATACATGTCTTTAACCTTCTCCCTGCTGAATTGTTCCATTATGCATGTGTTTTTGGCATATATATATGCCTGCAGCAGTGAGAAGGTTAAACAATCCTGATATTTTAGGCTTATATTACCTTACAATGTATTATTAGGCCTATATTTGAAAAAAATATTTTTATCTTGTTTAAACTTACTTATTTTTGTCACATTCACTTTTCGTTGTAAGTTATGAACGCGTAAAACGGAATACTTAGGGTAGAAATATTTCGGGGGATAATCTCATTACTTCCATGCTTGCAATCATCCGTGAAATCACGTCACGGAGATGAGAATCTCGTTCCAGGAACGCGACTTCATGATTGACAAGACTTAGATGCCCACAAAGCGTAAGTTACCGTCTCATCACGGGTGTTGAATTTATTTCCTGGGAATTCTCGAAACGCCTAGTCTGCAGATACCATCGTCCGTGATGGAAAGTTGGGGTGGTCGCGTCACCGCTTGACAAGCCGGAATTTTTCTATCAAAGCGCCACCTGACGGTTAAAAAAAACTGGAACCAGTTTCCGATCACCGCGGCACCGCCACTGATCACATAAGATGCCCGTCAGTCAAAAAAACGAACGCGTGATTTATTCAGCTGCCTTAGCTTCCATTCAAAGCGCGAAAAGTCACCCTTTCCCCCGCAATCCCACCCCCCGGAAACCGTCAGTATTCACGGTAGGTAGCAGTTACCTCCCCGTGCTGCTCACGCCATAAATCACGGTCTCAATTTTCGGAACCGTCTCTGTAATACCTTTGTGCGTTCTCAAAGACCCACCTATAAGTAACACCGCAGGAAGAGCGTTTAGATCTGCTCGGTTACACGTCCAGGACTATTCTGGACTGCAAACGCTGCTTCGTTCCGCTAGTATATCTTAGCTAATTGGCGTCTGGCATTCCATCTAGGTTGTCTTGTAAGCGATACCGTCAGTTATAAAGCCGAGAAGCCGTTTCGTTTTTTCTTCGCCTTTTCTCTCCACCAATTGAGTTGTGATCGTTGGTTGTGTTGTTTAGATAAAAGGAAGGTAAGCTAAAATAAACGATCAGGCTGTCCAAACTACACGGGATGAACAGAGGTTTCCCCCAGAAGGATATGAAAGCCATGAAATGAAACACTGCACCAACACGCAGCATATTCTAATGTATTTTAAAAACAAACTGACAACCAAACACGAACGGAAGTCGTAGTTAGTAGCATAACAACCTTCCAGAATTAGATCCCAAGAATAGTTAATTTAGTGAGTATTACCTGTATCTTGATTACTCAATATTTACATTAACATCTATTGGTCTCAGTGTCTGTTGAGCATTGTATAAAGAAGACGAGGATTTTTTCATTTTATGTCGGATATAATGGATAGGAGAAATTCCGACAAATAAAAATAATACAATCTACCTGTCTGGTCTGTATGTATGTCTGTCTACAATAGCATACTGGCTATACAGTGGCTATACAGTATATTAAATATCGTTAGTAGCCATACTAACGACATACCAATGTCTATGTATACATAACGTTGCCGCATGCGTCAATATTTCATGAATTCGACAATAGACGTATACAATGTAATTATTCAGGCATATTTTAGGGTTGGCCCCTAAAATTTCACGACAAGCTTCTACCGTGAATTCCACACTCCCGTCCTTCGCTGTTAGCATCCTCTATGGACGGGTAAACGCTTGGATGTTTTCATAGACATAATGTCGCGACTCGAGGTAGGTAAACAAGCGTCCCTGACAATTGACGACGTCGAAAACTGGACGGTATTAGATTTCACTTGAGATTACCATGTCCATTCCCCTTACCATGACTTCCCTAGACTATCAATAGTCTCGGATGGTTAAAGGCATACTATCACATACATTTATGGTTGTTTTGAACCAGTTATTAGCTATAACTGCAAAGTACATTCACTTGACATACATACAATCATGTTTGTACTTCCAAAAAGATCTCCACTGCACCCACCCCGATAGACAACGGATGCAAGGGGACATAACTTTAATGTTTGCTCGCACATTCCTTCTTAGAACAGTGATGCATCAAAGACAAGATAAATAGCGGAACGTTTTATAACTATCGAGTACTGGGGGATAAGTACATCAGTAAATAACAACTTTTGGGTGAACAAATCATGCGTAATTAGTCTCAGATCGAAATTCGTTTGTCCATTATATGGGTCAATCATTCTTTAAAGTACATATTGGTATTACATTTATATAAAATTAGACCCTGACATTCTTTACCCTTGTTTTCCAGACTTACTTATCTGCTTTAGGGGAATATTAGTATTTTGAATAGGAGTACATGTATTTGGATGAGAACAAGGTTTGACACAGACTATGAACATTTGTTAAACGGAATAAATATGATAGTATTTAGTGTATTAGCACTATAGTAGTCCATATAATATAATCTATGAGTAGTCTGAAGAAACCGGATGATGTTATACTCAGGATACTCCGGGAAGTAAAGTAAGTAACAAACAAGATGCAACAAGTATATTCTCCCGGACATGTTGAAACCATGAACATATGTAAATCCTTTCAGACAACAATCCGTCATTAATCATATCCAACATTTTCCATTGAAATATCAGGGTTCCCAAACCAAATCTACAGCAATCAAAACATGTGTATACAACCTTCGGTAATCATGCGACAAATATTATTCATCATCAGGACTGTTTTTGTTTGTTCTAGATGCATCTGTTTTTGACGTATGATTTATCGTGGCATAAATCCATAACGGAACGTGATTCGGAGTAGGAACTTGTTTGTTGTAAAAGAACAAGCTTTATGAGGCAAGACCTGCCAACCTTTGACCCTTCTTGAAACACGAGTCTGACGTAAGGACGACGCTGATTGGCTGAACACTACCTGGGTGGCATTCTCGCCGGTAGGGGGCGTCAAAGCCAATCGTAGAAGCTCAGCAATCTAAGCTTCCATCCACTTTGGCAAACAGCATGTGGCACCATCAGCTGTCGCCAAATAGCAGATCTTCAAAGGAAATGAAAAGCTTTTTGCCCCAACTTTGATAGTTTTGCTTACATGAATACCACACACGCTCTGCACGTTGTCTATGGAGGGAGTTGCATCCCTTGATCAAGAACGAGTCTTTGATCAGATTTAAGTAACCATCATATAAGAGTAAAAGGGCAACAAAAGGAACTTCTAGTCAAACAATACAAGTAATGTTTCTATGTATAAAAAAGTAACTCTCTCTTTTCCCTTCTTTACGTCATATCCTCTCCCCCCCCTCTCTCTCTCTGTCTTTTTCGACCCCCCTCCCTCTCTCCCCTCTTTCTCTGCCCACTCTCTTCTTCAAGTAGTCCTCTACGGATTTATGGTTATCTGTCAAATTATCGAGTTGTTTTCATGAAAGAGAAATAAACTCTTAAAGAAAAGTACACACAGCGTGTTTTGAAAGTATATCGCATATAAATGCACTATTGGCGGAAACCCGTATTTTTTCTCAGTAACTCCCCAAAGTTCGGAAACATTTTTTTTTGAGGACTAGGCTATCAATGTTCTTCTTGTTTGCCGTT
>JAUTBX010111087.1:4616-15488 GCA_032361465.1 Lepetodrilus tevnianus | reverse complement strand
AAATACATATAAGAAAGTAGTCTACATAAACAATCCATAGTAATGGATATTTCTAATACATATTCTAAAAATGTAACGGTGGATGAAGTTGAAGTTGTTTTTGTAAGTGCATTGCAAATATGTAAATTGTTTAGCCAATATTATCATGGTTATCCTTTTCAAAATTTCTATAAATTTAAAAACTTAAAGAAAACTTTCCATTATTTACATAGTTGGAAAGACGACATTTTCTGGTTTTCATCTAGGTACTATGTCAGCAATGTTAATGTATAAACGTGCGTACAGTATTTGCAGTAGTGGTATGAATCCAAATTTACATGCATTTTATTACTCCTGGCTATAGACAGACACCAGTCATGCATACACAGTTAGCATTAAAAGGCTTACCCGGTAATCTAATTCTATACTTTCAATTTTATTTGCTGTTAATCAGTACATTGCCATGAAGATAAGCCATCCTGTTGATGTTAGCGTAACCACATTGCCTATAGTCATACCGTGACTGTCAAGAGTCAGACAGCCTCATGATGGTTGAGAAACTTGAATAATTATTACAATTTACTACAAGTTTTAGGCCAGGATTTGACCTGCTTCTGTGGATGTCAGTCATTTTCTTCTCTCTTATTATTTTAATTTATTTTGGCAGTATTGTGAGTTTTGAATTGAAGACACCATAGCATGTTTTAATTTGATCGTGATCGAAGACTCTCATAACACTATGCCTTGTGGCTATGCTAACTCCTTTTTAAAAATTGTTTAATAATTGTAATAGATCATCCGAATAAATTCTAAGCATATTCATATTTATGGACCAGGCCATTGGACACATTGTGTGTTATTCTGAAATCCAGTACTGCCATCAATCTCCTCTCCCACCCCCTTCCCATCTCATCTCACCCCAGGTACCCCTATCCCACCCTTATGTCGTAATCCTCCCTGAGTTAATCCACACAGCTCTCTGTGTGTACACACTGCAATATACCCTGCTATCATACAGCTTTAAGCATTTCCTGTCATTTTTATACCAGCCACTTATTCTTTCATTCACGATCTGATAATGGCATGTACTTTCACACACTCTGAAAATATTCACCTTTAAGTAAAACCTTAACAAATGCCAAGATATCACGATCCCAAACAGCCATTTCTTAGTGCAAATGTTTTATAAAATATGCATCTCGGAATAAATTCAAGGATTACATGGCCTTACGTACTGTCTCAACTGTGGTAATAGAGAAGTTATTGCGTTGCCTAAGGGGGTGCTGGTTGTCCCCCCCACCCCCACCCCCCACCCCCTCGTGTCCCTTAGATTAGCAGTATAAAGAGGAAGCCGTGACTATGTGAATGTGGACCATGCACAGACAGACCCGCACTCCTGTGTTACCTTTTGGAGGGACCAGTCATGTGAATCCGGAATACACCGTGTCACAAGTCCAGGATTACGCACACGTCAGTCGACCAGGAGCCTTCGTGGAGGATTTACACAGTTCATGATTCTAGCGTTAATTTCCTGCTACTTTGGGGGAGTTCTAAGTCTAAATGATACCTGGGACTCACGAGATCGTTAAGCGGAGGACCGGCCGCAATAACCTCAACTCAGCGTATCGCAGATCCTGGCCAGTTATTCCATCTAAAGCTCAGCAAAGGGTAAGAAAGTCAGGAAGCATTTCTCTCCTCAAACACATCTTCCCGCTATCAGGACAATTCTTTCATGACTTCCTTCTTTCCAGATGTATTTTCATAACTAAATGAAAAAGAGTCGCCAGGATTTGGTGTTAGTTTCCAAATTTGCGTGATGTTTCGTCTGCTAACGAGTCAACATGCAGAATGTTGACAATCCTCAATATGCTGTTTATTAATCTTGTTTATTTGCTGATGTTGGCGACAACACTGAGAAGGCAGGCAGTGACAGTGTGTCTAATGAAAGTATATTGATGATATAATAAACTCAATAAAGATCAAGCTAATACTGGTCATGGTGATAATACCTACCACCGTTCACAATGCAAGCAGGACAGTCACTAATCACTGTACGCTGTAATCCTTGTAATAGAAAAGACTGCCAATTAGTTTGAAAGCTAGACAATTAAGAGACACACATGCAAGCTCGGCCAATAACCTCATGTGATGTAGCCGCTGGAGCGAGCTGTTTCTATTATGTCCTCTTATATGGAATGTGGTTTGGGAAGAAAATACCTGTAACGCACTTATTATGTTGTGAAAACATTTATAACCATACGTCTTTTATGTTCCTGAATGATGAACTTGTATACACGGTTCACTTTGCTTACTCAGGTAGTGTATTCCCTACCCTTATAATATGAGTTTCTTACACTAACAATAAAGGAACAAAGATGACTCCTTGCAGTATCCCAAATATAATTGTTATTTACAATCAAATTAATTAATTTGAGATTGATCTAGAAAGTAATTTTCAAGTAGGAAAGTTTACATCAATATTTGTTATTAGTTTGAAGTAAGTAAACTTTTGATGTACAATTTATTTCATATAGTGGTTAAGTAATAATCATGTCAATGCAAACTTACAAAAGTAATGTTTTAAACACATGCCTGGAAGCAGTGGAATAGCATTGTATCTGCATTGAGCAACATGTCACACTGGGTCATTGAATGCATTGCGTGTCATATCTGAAATCCATTAATTGAATCCTATATTCATGACATGATGAATGTGGGCTGTACCAGTGTTTACAGATTTACATTCTGTGTATACAAAATCATTTGTCATGATTAACCTTCTACTGTTACATCTTGTAATGTGCAGTGCCACATGCAAGATGAATTGTCATCAGTTATGACTTTTCTGCAATCTAAGTATCAAATGGAATCTATATTATAAATTCAGATTATATATTTATAATAATAACCTATTGTTATATGGTTATAACTGTGTTAGATTGATTGGGCTCAGAAATGTGCACAAGGCTTATTACGCTCTATATTCTATATATGGGATTAGTTGGTACATATCTCGTTAATGTTCTTTGTTTATTTTGATATCCATGCTTACATTGTATTTTCTCCCACGGATATTAAGCTGTGGATCATGTTTACGCGTGTCTTAATAGCTATACTGTACTTATTACTTCACGGATTTGTGCTTTCTTCATATCTTTTTACGAATGAAGATTTCATGTAAACAGTATTCACTATCAGACAAAAAAAACTTCCATTTCTAATACTAGTATATACATGGCTTTATATTTGTGTCATATTGGATGACAGGGTATGACCTGAGCTCTCCTTCTGGCTCATGTTCTCATCGTCCCATATCCCTGTCAATTTGTTCAGGAATTTTTGCCCTTTGTATTTGACCGTGGGTCAATCATTATATGTAGGTGTTAGCTGGGATCTTAATGGTATCCAATTTAACTGGGTTAACTGGCTGCTTTATATTGGTCATTTGGTTCGATCAAAGGTACGTTCATTTCTTTACTGAGGTCTTTGTAAATTTGTAAAATATTTGGACATTACTGTCGTAATATTGATAGAATGTTATATAACGGTAGGAATGTAGACATATTGACGATATATAAGATGCATATAGGGATACCGGGGGTAATGTACATGATAAATTATATTAATGATCTTGATGGTATACATTAAGTATTGTGAAAACGTACAAGATGTTACTGATAGTATGCAGTAACGAGGGATGAGTTATAGGCATGATATGGCTGTTTGGATTTTTATAGTCTACAGGCAACTTTTATTTAGTGATGACTGTCAGTTTTCTAATGCCTTGGGGAGGAAGGGGAGAGGGGAGGGGGACATGGTGTCTACAGTATGCACTTCTCATGACAAGCTAACGTACAACTGGGTTGGTACAGCGTATTGTCTACGTCTTTATGGGGATGGTTCCGTACCCTGTATTCTGTATACGCAATTCAAACATCAGTAACTTACTAGTAACTATGATATGCGGGTGTCCTCGGGCATATGACACTTTGATAAGATTTGTTCTTTCTTTGTGTTTCTTGTTGTGTTTTGTCAAACAAGCAACTGTATGGCATTTTGTGTGTTTATTTGCTGTGTTATTTTGTGACCCTTCTTATCTATTTTACGCATAAGTAAACTGTCAACGTATGCAAACAAAAGAAAAGTGTGTTGCGATGTAGACTTTCCCTATGCAAGCAAGATTGGAAATGATTAGTTATTATTAGTTGTATTTATACAAGTGGACATACTAAGGATGATATAGGTCTCCATGGCCCTAGGGAGCTCAGTTATCTCGTCTGATATATATAGACAAAGACCCCGTTCAACTCATGACAAATATCGGTGACACTGTTACAATTCTAAGACATCTTTAAACTCAAAGGTGTATTGAAAAATAATGTGTAAGCCTATTAAGCTTATATGATGGGGTGTTATAGATATTTACCTTCAGACAACAATGCACAGCTCATGTGACTAATTAGTTCTAAAGTCTGGTTTTCTATAAACAGTAAACCCAAGAAATACATAGGACATTTTGTGGCAGTATATGGCAAATGATATTTGACATTGAAATGTGGTGTCAGATGTTTAAAATGTCTTCGTAAAATGTAAGACAACCTTTTCGTGATACATCTTTGACCGAGATGAAAAACGTTAAGTCAGTATGTTTAGTCATGCGGTATCCATCTCAAATTCATCACAGCTTCCTATGTACAAATGATCTTTTTTTATGATAGTATTTTATCTAAAGACTGAATCTCCTCTGAGTGTCTGTGCATTGTGTGGTATTTAATGTGAGTAAGATGATATCCCACTTTATTCATACCAGGAAAAGCATATCGCCAAGATCATATTCTTGAACGTGTTGCTATGTAAATAGACTAATCGCACTCTCAGTGGGTGAGACTGTATTATTTATACAACATTACTATAGTTATTATTGTTAATAATCTAAGACAACAGTTAGTGCATTTTCTTTAAACTTGACTATTTTGTTGAGTTTGTCATTTAACAACTAAATAGGAACTGCCAATTATTTTTCTAAAAATGGAATTAATTCTGGATTTGGAGGTTAAGAACAGCTTTAACCCTCTCCCTGCTGCATAGGCACAGCAACTGCTCTTTAGGGCACCTCCAGTTGCCTTCAGCATGGAGAGGGTTAAAGATTACATATGACAAAATTGAATGGACATTGTACATGTATTGATAATTTCAAAGTTTCAATGTTCATTTTATTTATGACTATATACAACTCTATAGAAACTATAACTTAAAAACTTATAGCTCGAATAATGATACAAATAACAAATGTTATGAATTTCTACTAATCCTTAGGATACCTTTAGCAGTGGGAGAAATAGCTGGGATAGCAGGCTAGTGTTAATTCCAATCCCTGTATAATATAATACTTAAAGGTTACAAAGAAGAAAGCAATAGCTAGTTTGGTGAAGGTGACATTACATTGAGTTCATCGTCATGAACCGTACAAACTTTACACCCTGTCAACCTTAAAGGTTATTCTTTGTCATGTTGCCAACTTGTTGACACAGGTGATATAGTATAAGATTTAATAGTCTATAGACAACTTTATATCCTTTAAATTTTACTTGAAAGTCCTTTCATTTGCCAAAAACATGGCATTTGACATCAGAATACATAATACAGAATACTCCCAGTAGATAAAGTTCCTGATAGTGTTTATTCTGTAAAGCAGTCTTACTCTACATGGAGAATGTTCATCTGGCACGCATGTTCTATACTTTCAACTCACATTGACGTCAAACCCTTGTGCATAATAAACATAAAATTGCAGTAACAATAATTCTAGATAATCCTCTGAAGTCTTTAATGAGTGATCACAAGTACTACATAACCCTAAGGGTGCCCCCTCAATAATTAACAGGTATCTTCTCTCAATCAGTAGATAGGTATGAACCCTGCAGGGGGTAGATGAGGTTCTGATTGGGTTATGATATGCAAGGTGCTGATGAGATGTAGGGAACTGATAGCAGCATACACAGTGATACAGATAGTGTCACAATAGTTCATGCCATATATACTTCTTCATTACGAACATACTGTAAGCTATCAATGTATATCGGGCTGTTTTGATCATAGTTAGATTTAGAAATGTAACGTGGATTCAATGTACACATTTGTCAAATATAACCTGTTAATATAATAATTATTTTAGCTAGTTTATTAGTAATGATGTACACACATTAATAGTATGACTTACATTGGAATACAGAGTGTCAAATATTACAAAACAAATGTATATTACATGCATACCCAATAGCAAGCTTTCCTATGCAGTAGTTCAAAGTCTCATGTAATGTGGATCCTGTTTGTGTTAAACTACCGTAAAGGAAAATACAGGTCGGATGAGACCCTCTTGTTTTAAGTACAAGTAATGACATTTGAGTCATCTTTCACCGCACCACTGCAGACTACAATTGTTTTGCTAACATTACATGCAATTAAATATTTGAAATGCAAACTATTTTGGCAGAAGGAACTAATATGACATGACAATGTGACACACTATGCTATGTCAGCAATTATCTTTCGAGTTGATACACTAATGACTTATATGATGTTCATTCAAGGTCACGACAATGTTCTAATACTCCTTACGATTGCATTGGGTATTATTGAGTAGGCGTCTAGACTAATCTAAAAATAAACTCACTGATTGTTATTATTTCAACAATGCATAAAGTAGTATATCAATAAATAATATATGAAATACAATGATTGAATGTGACATGACATGCTGACATCAGTTGAATATTGATTCGTATAAGTTCTCTAATCTGAACAAGCTAGGCTTTTGAATCATCCTGAGAAGGGGATTTCCTTTCAGCCGTCCGCTTGTATTTGTGCTACGACCTTTCACAAACAGGGTGTTATTGAACATTTCTTTCGGATACTTAGATTTTGTTTTGTATGGCGATAAATAAAATATTCCCAACTCATTGCTAATGCAATGTGTTGGAATTGATAGCTACAGGGTCACCCTGATATATAACACTGATTCTGTTTTCTTGAATGGACGCAATGACAACATTATGGACAGGGTTGTGTATAGGGTTGTGTATAGGGTTGTGTACAGGGATTGGCAGCATGCATAATCTGGCGACTGTACAGGACTTGTGTTCAGACAATGGCGTCTCTGCGGTATTTTTGCATCAGGACAGATATTTTGTGAAAGTGTTGCCTCACTATGGCAACATGATTTGAAGCTAGATGTTCGCCAGTATCCTGCTATGACATCGATTGCGCATTCGTAACTGATATGGCATGCATAAATTGAAAGTGGTAGACGCATGTTTCAAGGTTCATGATGACTTTGTTAGTAGACTTATATTAAGAATATTTTCATCAAATCCTGTTGTTATGTTTTGAACATTCTGTTATACTTATAGGTCCATATGCTTATCATTATTCCCTTGATCTGGAAATCTTCTCTCTGTGTAAAACTCTTCTCAATACAGAGTCAAAGCATGATCGCAGATTACAAGGTTGGGAGTTAGAATATCCCACAAGTAAAATCACATCACAAATTACACATTATACTGTTACATTTTTGCCTTTAAAGTACATTTAATGGGTCATTTGCTTGGAAAATTATTCCAATGTAATCAATATAATCTGTACACTTACTACCACTAATCCATCTGCATCATCATTGCATATGGGTAAACAATTCTCACTGATCTGGTTGTGGTGGGATGAAAACCTGTAGTTCCTAGTGTTATGATAACATGTTTAGCAATACGTCGCTCTCACCATTGCCCATCTGCACCAGCCATTACTATTCAGGGTATCATTTCTCGAAGCTCTCATATCTACATCTAGACCATAAGGACTCTCATAGCGATCCCTTATACAATTGGATCGTGTACTTACGAGAGTGCTATGGTCTCATAGTAGATATGAGAGCTTAGAGAAACAACACCAGGCCTTATAACACTAGCTACCACAGGTTTCCCTCCCACCACAACCAGATCAGTGAAGTACTCTAGAAGTGTGAGATTTGTTGTACATGGTGTCACACATGGAGGCATGCAGGTCATTGTTCCGTGGCCAGGTAACGTACATCTGAGTGACAGCTGATGGCCGACGGAGCCTGATATTTCACATAGCATGAGAACAATGCACATTACCTGTTTATGGCCGTACTGGTTATTGATGAACAATAGATCAGTGGTGGCAAACACATAGGTGGTCTCCTGTGGCATCTCTCAATGTGGGAAAAGTGATTTCAGATTTCTTTGGGTATGTGTACATGTGTTGAGGTCGTCGTATTGCTTCGGTACCTTGACATTGTACTTTCATTTGCTTACATAGTCCTTTTCCAGAAAAACCTGAAAGGTTGCTTGTAGATTTGTATGGAATCTAATTATTTAATTCAATTCAACTCAATTCATGCTTTGTCAATATAGTTGGGGTCTCAGTTTTATGAAGGTTAAATGTTCTACCTAGCCTGCTCATGCTCAAGATACCCACCCTGCTATCTACCCACTCTGACACTTGTAGCATTTGAGCAACTAGATATCTATAACTAGCTTTCATATTGTAATAAAAATTCATCATTTCTGGAGTTTTTCTCGTTCAAAGCTGACTATACTACTGGCATTGATATTCACCAAGTTTCTAAATTTACTTTGGTATGCAGGAGAGCTGTATCTTTGACAGATGTTTGGAATATCAGTTGGTGGTGAAGGTGATTTTAACCCATTTTACTATCCTCATAGGTTTTGTCTGCCATCACAGTTAGTTCAATCCTAAGTAACAGAGGTATTTGCAGTAGAAGTTGAGGCAGGGAATGTTATGCAAATGTATTAATTTGCAGTCCTTATAAAGGTTTATCTCTCTGAGAAAAGACCAGGAAACTTTTCACAGACATACCTTGGTGACTAAAAACTGTGTGATAACAAAAATAAGCAAACTAATTTTTTTTACAGTCCATATATGGTTACATTTATATTAAACCTGTTAAAAAAAATACTATTTGTTGGGTCATTGTAATATTATTATGGGGACGGCATAGATTGAATCTCACTAAGATGTCATCTGTGGTAGAACGAGTCCAATGTCCACATAACTATCACAAAATAGTAGTATCTGTACAGTAAACAATGTACAGTTCTATCAGGTACAGCTATCACTTTCTGTTTTCTACCAGAATATACATCTAGAATGCCTTATTATCTACATATATGCATAGAGTACAGATAGTGTATGGCTATCACTACATACAATGCATTATCATTTATTGTCATCTACATTTAGTACAAGTATCATTCTTTGTTTTCTTCTTTGTTATCTACAATTATCACTCGTCATTGTCCTCATGAGCATGAGTGAATTAGTTTTACCATATCTCCGAGTTATTGCATGCTCGGCCATCAACATCAGCAGAGAACACACGAGGAAATCTACGTCCACCACGACCCTGTCATTCATTCCTCTCCACTTCCTGTCTCATATTGTCTGCCTATTTGTCTTCATGTTAACATCTGATCTAAGTGTTTGCCAGGGAAGGGTGTGGTGCATATATTAAACTGGTTGGAAACTCTTATCAGCTTCACATTGTCAGTGATAAATTGTATTTTAATCTGCCAATGTCAGTGTTGTAATCTTCAAAACCTGACCATTGCTCTTTCGTTACGCTCAAGTGGACATTATAGCTTGAAATGGGAATGTTTTTAATTTTAAAGGATTTATAGTATGATATTGTCTTATCACTTCATGACAAGCACAAATATATGGCATAAAACTAAAGTTATAGATTGTATTAACAATTGGTTTTACAGTTATTTGATTTATGGAGTTAAATATTGTTTGACATTTATGTAAAACAACCAACAATGTTACATGACATGGAAAAGTCGTAGCGAACACAAGTTTCTATTTTTATATTAATATCATGACCAATGTCATATGCTTCTATTTCATAATGTATGAACTAAATTAGCCTAGATGAATGACATATATGTACATGGTTGTGTTGATATGAATTAAATATTAAATAAACAACTAGTTGTCTATAGTTGTCTATAGTCTTTGACAAAGATAAATGGGTTAGTTTGTTCACATGTTTATTTCCAATATGAAATGGATCCAGATATCCAATCTTTGACACATGTATGGGATTTCAAGTGAAATATGTATTGAAACATAGTGTGTTGTTTAACCTGTTTTCCATCCTTTTACAATTGTATGGTCTCTTTTATGGCGTACAAGTAGCACGTATATTTTAGAAAGATGAATCTCTTAACACGATATGTTTGAAGTGTCATGAAGCCATATTCCATGATTTTAGCTAGGTGTTGTCTGCTCCAATATATGATCATGATGAAGGCTTCCATTGTCTGGGCTCCTAATATAATAATAGTACTTATACTGATATATACAAAACATGCCAGCCATGATATAATACACATGTGAAATAATCTTAAATCTGATCTAAACCTCAGTTCAACTAACAAACCAGCTGAATTTACATTGAATGCATGAAGAGATAATTCTATTATTTATTTATTTTTACCTAGATCTAAAGCATTCCAGAAGAAACATTATCTCAAATTGGTTGAATAGATTAAGTAAGATTTAATAATATCATTGATTTCTTAATTTTGTTTCAGGAACGGGAGAAGCTAGATCAACTAAATGACATTCTGAGCAACTACAGTAACTATGGCCTCCCGTCAGTCCCACCGCTGCTCGGCATCGGGAAGGAGCCAATCAACGATCACATCTTTACCATTGAACCACACTGGAGCTCCATCGTGGACAATGCCTCGGTGAGTTTACCTGTGCACTGTCTGTTTACCTGTGCACTGTCTGTTTACCTGTGCACTGTCTGTTTACCTGTGCACTGTCTGTTTACCTGTGCACTGTCTG
>JAUTBX010111086.1:0-30887 GCA_032361465.1 Lepetodrilus tevnianus | reverse complement strand
GCCATCTCCAGAACGCGATGGCTGATCATGACTGGACCGCCATCTCCAGAACGCGATGGCTGATCATGACTGGACCGCCATCTCCAGAACGCGATGGCTGATCATGACTGGACCGTCATCTCCAGAACGCGATGGTGTCACACACGTGTGTTCTAGAGGACGTATTGGGTGGAGGTGCTGCCTGGTGGGGTGGAGATCCTGGTATGATCTGAGAAGCAGATGATGAGGTGGCCGCTGGCATTATGTGAAGAAGGGATTCAGCTTTGAGATCGTCGATACGTTGTCGTCGCTGACCAGTGTGTTGGATGTTGTTGCATTGGTGGCAATGCTGCAACTCTCTGATGGCTTTGACCTCACAGTAGCGGAATTTTCTTAAATAACTGAATCACGTTTTCTATTGTATGATCGTGGCTTCTTTTCTGTCCATACTATTTACCTGGAACGAATCAGGAAAATATTTAAGGATTGATCACTGATATCGTTCCCATCTGTACCACACCATACTGTGAATCTTTGTACGCATGCATTTTATTTTGTACAATTCAGGAACGGAGAAGTGTTTAATTCCCATACTGATGTGTTAATAACATTGTATTGGTAGTAGTTTATTGTATTGGTAGTAGCAAATATAATCAGCATGCTAGTATGCGTTACTGACGAGTGTTATTTACTGTTTGTAGAATACATGTACATCTTTCTCTATCTCCAAATGCTTTTTTAATTTATTTGTATGTGATTAATGAACATGGTTGTGCTTCAGTGTTAGAAATGCGAATTTATTTCGAAAACTACCTGAATTTATTTATTCTTCTTCTTTTGTATCAGTTATATCTTAATCCATGTATATGCAAACTTCTACCGCTGTAAATAGCTAACTTTTATGAATAAAGATGTGCAAAACTTCAATCATAATGTTCTCAAAACCGTTGTCGCCGGTTCTCATCCGACGATTAGATACCATAGAAAGATGGTATGTCAACAGGTATACACGCAATAGAAAAATGCATTCATCGTTATATTAATTGTTCGTGACAATTAGAGCTTAAATCTTCAGGATTGCTTGTCAGTTCTGATAAATTTCTAAATGTTAGCAATTACACCTGTACTCTACCCAACCCCGATACTTTGACATCTACAGTACGTACAATAATCTAATAACCTACATGCGTGAAAGAGCTGACATTAGCATTTAATGGACTTCATTTGTATGATCAGAAGTTCCCGGGCACTAATACCCATAGCTCGATACAAAGGTTTTCCCAGCAGGATCACTTAACCCTAAATGAACCGCAGAGAAAAAAACATAACTGTACTAAATCTGTATTTTTATGCCGAAGAATGAGTTTTAAACTATTATAAATAATCATATTGAATAATATTGAGTCTGTATTAGTATATGCAGGGTCTTAGTTATGACCTGTTGATATGATTAAGTTGTTGCGTAGTGGCGCTGCATTGTACTGGGGACTATCTGTGGTTAACTGTCGTTCTCCATTGAAACTGTTTTGACGTTGCACCCATTATCTCAGGGACATTGAGGACATTTTGCAAGCATAATTGACAACTTTAACTGACAGTCGATAAACCCGCACCAAAATCACCATCATGTTTCCATGGAGATACACCAAAACAGAAACCAAGCGGCCGAGCTGCTTGAGAAAGTTTGTATCTATATTTGATGTCCAAGACCACCAGATATCGACGGCGTAAGCCTCAGATAAGGATGCGCATGATGGGCAATATTGCGTTACGTTGATTGGTCGCTAATGACAGGAGATGTAAATAAACTGATTTGATTGGTACCTGTATTAGGGCGTGACCAATCTATGTGTGTCTGACAGACAGAGGTAATCCACGTAGGGTTATACAGTACACTTTATCGATTGGTTCTTAATGACACTATCGTAAATTTGCAACAAATCACTCAACCATACGATTTTGTTCGCCAATTCTAAAAAAATCCACGACAATAATTGTTTTTGGAATAATTGCATGTGACATTGTTCACATCGAAAAAATTAACAATTAACCTTGAAACCCAATTGATACAAAAACATTTGCATACAACATGCCAGTGAGTTATTCCAATAGACACAAACAGCAGTATTTATAGATAAACTACTTCTGAAGAAACAGCACCCAAGCGACATAATATAATTTAGACAGAACTCTGAATTAGTCCAGTATCCTCTGGAGGTTCCTCCGGCCTTCCTCTCAGAACAGACCCATCACAAGTTTCTTCTGGTCAGCAGGGAAGGCTGACTGTACTAAATCATTACTAAATGTACAGCGACTAATTCAGTTTATGTATGGTTATCAATACTATATGGTACCGAAAGCCTGGTATTACATGGCATATTATTATTATTTAAAGTAATCCTAAATGTAAATACATGCTATTGTATACAACTTCTGATGTTCCCACGTTGGGTACAATGTTAACGATACCACTGATCATTGAAAACACATTACTGTACTAAGGTATCATGTCACATACAAAGGCTTTTAATCTTATTGCATATCCCGATGACGGCCCGTGCGACCATCCACTGTTACTAGTGCTGTTTGTTCGTCACTGAGTGTGTCACTGAGTGTGTCATGAGTGTGTCACGAGTGTCCCATGCCTACCTTACACAGTGACGCTGCAGTTATGAACATTACTGATTTACTGTTTTAGCTTTGTAGGCCTAACTGTAAACAGCTGTACCCAACCACGGACACACAATTTACTGGGCAAAGTGCTATTGACAATTGGTTTACAAAGGACCATGCGTGTAGTTTTATATAGATATATTTATAAATATATCCTCTCGATCAGAAACATCTTCATACTGAGATCTTTAACACATTGACCCCTAGAGATATTGATGTATGTGTACCAAAGCTTAGTTCTAAAGGTAATACATTGTAATAGTCTAACGCTCTAGTCTTTTAGAGCGTTACCTTAAATTGTATTGTTCTACATATCCAAACCTTTCTTGAAGTTCTTGGCGTGTAGAACAATAATATTTAAGGTAGCGTTCTAAAAGAGTCAGGTACACGAATGGCCCGTCCCCACAATACTAAATGTTGCTTTGGTGTCTAGAACACTCTGGGAATCGTGTTCAACGAAGCTTTTCATGCTTTATCTTTCCAAAACACGCTTTCTTTGAAATACAAGTTGGGCCTGACCAATTAAGAGATAATAAAAGTGTTTCAGAAAACTATTTTGAAAGTTGAAAGTGCCATCTTCAATACTGATGCTGGGAGTCCATACAGAGATGTTCGGTATAGCGTGCAACTTCAATGCCAAAATCTATTGATTGCTTCCTATTTCTACCAGCATTCATTAATAAACAACATCGCACTGGGTCCACTTGCCTATATAGCATGCGGGACGCAAATTATCTTGGGTAACAAAACACGTAACCAATGGCGACGTGGTGCCCGTTCCGCCTGCAGTTGTCCATGATGTCAGACGAAGACAGAGTTCCCTGACATTTAGACTACCAGACAATCAGACAACCAGACTATGTTTACTGACAACCAGTCTGTCCTGTCTGACAACCAGGCTGCCATACAACGTTTACTGACAACCATAGTCTCATATTTGACAACCAGGCTGCCAGACAACGTTTACTGACAATCATACTGTCATATCTGACAACAAGGCTTCCAGACAACGTTTACTGACAATCATACTGTCATATCTGACAACAAGGCTGCCATACAACGTTTACTGACAACCAGACTGTCATATCTGACAACAAGGCTGCCATACAACGTTTACTGACAATCATACTGTCATATCTGACAACAATGCTGCCATACAACGTTTACTGACAACCAGACTGTCATATCTGACAACAAGGCTGCCAGACAACGTTTAATGACAACCAGACTGTCATATTTGACAACAAGGCTGCCAGACAACGTTTACTGACAACCAGACTGTCATATCTGACAACAACGCTGCAAGAAAACCTTATGACGTCCACGGACAATCAGACTACGTTCAATGACTACCAGACAACCATATTATCAAAGAACCAGACAACTATTTTGCATTCACAGACAATCAGACGGCCATAGCACCAGATATCTAGGCTGATAACCTTTCACAAATCTATATCAGCACATGCATCTCATTAATAAATTCTCTTTCGATTTGAAATCAGAGTTGAAGACATCTACTGAAAGGTGTTACAATGCAACAATATGGTTCTGTCCAATGCAGTAATCGGTAACACGATGCTTGAATAGTTAGAAAGAGTCTGATACATGTTCGGCCTTCTGACAAGTACAAGATGCTGATGGTGCCGTGCATGTTGGCTCATCTGGTGTTATCTTAGCACCGATGGCGTGTAAGCATTCTTGGTTCGTCAGGGTACATTCTGGGGTCGATTCTGAAAACTGCTGATCATGCGGGTTTATGGGTCGCTTATGGTTACTAGGTGTAGACCAGTCAAGCAGACAAACTCCAACAACAGATCTCTCACGAAGGAAGTCAAGCGATGATGCTTTAACAGTCAATCGAAATAATGTATCGCACAAAGCAGTGGTTACCTGCGCGGGAACAAGCGGGGGCCATTAACAGAAATAACAAATTGCTTGCCTGTCAATATCCTCTGAATGTAGGCAGTCGTACAGTAGGGTTAACTACAGATACATGACGCTGTATTGTTGAGAAGCAGTCCCTTCGTGCACAGACAGTGGCTAGTTACGTGTAGAACATACGCATAGACCTGTCCGGACGTCATTTGGGATGAAATAACTGATGCCAGTGTCTAGAATCAATTGCAGTTATATTTTAACAACATTGTAGGTATTGGTGATACTTACCATTAAATAACAACCCGAAATCTGGTGGCATAGCAATGTGAAAACCATTCCTTCTATTATGTCACTGGAACTGTGCATGATCTACGGTTGATTACCGAAGTCATCATTTATTGTTATAACAGTGCACTAGGGAAAATAACCAAGCCCGCATAATCCGCTGTCCCCGGGATATACACTAACTACAATCTAGTGATAAGTCTGCTTATGAATATGCAGATTTGGACGGCGAGAAATAAATGAACCCATGATCTAGATCAGTCTCAGAAGGCAGTGAATGCAAGTCAACTTGGCATTTAACGTGACTGTGGGAATCGTTCACCCATTTGTGACCACTAAACAAGTTATAGCTGTTAGGACCAAAGTTATGATTAAGTTAATGGGTACTCCGGACGCAAGTTTTACAACTGGATGTAGCCTACCAAAAAATCCATTAAAATTAAAATGTGAGTGTACTTAGTTTAATTATGTATGTGTTGATATGTTGAAGTGTTGACTTGTTTGATAATATTCTGGAAACTCAATGGACACTTTCTCATACATTTCAATATGGTTTACTTGCAGGCAATAGCATTCTACACAGTCTTCAATTAGTGTTACTCTTCTCATCTAAGACACATTTAATTTGCATCGCGCTCCGATCACAGAAATCATTTTAATATCCTGAGAGATTATCTCCCGTTAGCAGTATAATCTTTACCGACCGTGGCAGTAATGAGCTCCGCGAAGCAGCTTTTCTGGAGCAAAATCTATTAAGTTTGTCATTGTTCTTATATGAAGCACCCGAAGCTCAGGAGTATTTCACAAGGCCTTAGTGAAGACACAACCACCGGTCAATTGATAATTGATGACGTGTTTCCGGTTGAGTGGTCGCACCTGAGTTGACCCCTGGTCTAGGTCAACCCCAGGTGAGGTCGGACGCATGCGCAACGAGTACGAGTTAGTCTAGCTCTTTCGCTTCCAGGTTCCCGTCTTCTGATACGACAGACGAGCGCGGCGTAGTGTGCGTGCAGAACCCGATAATGTTAGTATTTTTTAACACGCCTCTGGTAGCAACTGGACGGTGGTCAAATAATCAACGGGCAAATCAATCCCACTCACCTTCCAGGTGTATCTGACCAGCGGCAATTAAGATCTGAGCTGGACTAATGGCCCAAGTGATACGAGTACTGGGGGTGCCTCGGTGCGTATCGTAATGAGCAACGAGACGTACATACACATCGAGGATGTGTGCGTGAGAATGCGTGTGTGCTATAAGTAAATGGTATAGATATTGAAGGAACAAGTGGACGAGAGAGATAGAGTGGAGATGGGGAGGGGAGGGGGGATGGAGTAATGAGGTGGGGGTAGGGGGTAGGATATGCATACACAGTGGCAGGAAGACAGAGAGACAGATACACTACTACATGTAGTATATTAATAGATGAAAGAATAAAATATAAGCAATGATCTCGAAGGTCAACGTAGATCGAGATAAACAATGAGAAAGGGAATCGGGGAAAAAAAGATGGAAATAAAGAGATAAATAGAGGTTGATAAAAGAGAGGGAATGCTATAAAAGTTAAAGACAAAGCAGCACAAAAGACACATAATAAAATGACTGCAGGCCATAACAATGAAGAGAGGACATGTCGAAACGAAAACGGATATTTAATTCAGTTGTAAAAATAGACTCCCCAAAGATATGAATTATTAATAAACACACAATCGTCCAGTGTTGTGTGCAGTCTATCGGGTGGACACTTCCCTCACACACACGACAATTCAATAAATAATTCAGCCGCTCAACTTTATGATGGCCAGGTAATTGGACAGGTATATTGGTGATTACCACGGATGCTGTGACTTTCTCCGGACTGACCGGACATGCGCTGGCCAGGAGTGCAGCAAGTCGTGTGTAAATAGCCGCCCTGACCTGTAAATAACATCCATATTGGCTCAGCTCAATCTCATCCGATCTATAACTGGTGTGAACATATAGCTTTAATCATTATAAGCAAATCCCGCTGATGATGTTATTGGCTGGGATAATTGGATAAATGCCGGCCAGTTCAATGACAAAACATGTTTTAATGAACGATCTTCCGATTGTAGTTAGATGCATACTAAATTCAGTTTTCATAGTAAATACAATTTATTTCTGCTGTAAATTATAATGCATATGTTGTGTCTTTATTCTTGAATTGACAATACCTCATTAGTACAAACAATGCATTTGTAGACTGGTCTTTACGTTACCATCAGACTCCAATTTCAGTGAAGTTCATCAGTAGGATGTTATACCTGTTCGCTGGTGTCGCTTTTTCCCTAAAGGATGTTAAAGCAATACTTGATTGAACTGTTTGCGCATAATTTATTCATTATTCATTACGAGCCCAGGAGGCTGGCAGCGTTATTTGAAATTGATGTCTATCAGACTAGTTTAAGGACTTCTTGCTCCAGGTGGTAGCCTACCCCGGGCCGACAGCAGAAAGAGTCGCGGCTATTGCTACGTCACCGTCCAATTAGTTCATCTGGTAATTCTGAAGTAACTCGTGCAGTGCATACGTCTACTAACAGTAATGTTTAATTGTTTTCTGATTGGGGTATTACTGCTGATATATTGAATCCAATGTGTGGGAGTCACTGGAGAACATCATGCTTCTCGCTTCCAGTGAGGAATTTGCTGAGGTTTGCTGTCTTTCATGAATATGGTACATTTCCATTTATTTGGTTGGTTGCTTCTTTTATTTCCATCCACTACCAGAAAGATACCCGTGAATCATTCAGCCTGCAGTGTTCGGGGTAGCTAGATATATACTATAGTGAAGCTAAGACTATTCAGGGCGACAGCCATTCCTTTGATACCAGTCGTGGACCGGCTGTTCTGGCATCTGCGAGTAAATTTTATAACTTCCGAATCGAAAATGGGGCGACTTTTATTATGGCAACTTTACAATCGAGCGTTGTTCTCTCTACATTGCCGATTATAAAAGAATATGGGGTTGGACATCATGTGCGATATCTGTTCATTGGTATACTCCAACAATGGGTAGTCAAGCTTGTACTTTTCATTTTATTATATGTAATTTGACTTACTGTTTAATGCAGGTGTACTGTAAGCCTATAGGCTATGAATACCTGGGATCAAGCTGTTTCGATGACAACGCTTTTATACTAGTTAAATCCTGTATCTTTGACATACATCTTAAATTGTATTGGCAATGGAATTAGAAAAGTGCCATGTTATCGAATTTCTTATAATTTAATATGTATGTAAATAGTCCTGTATGTATACATTATACCTCAATGCATATACAGTGAAGACATGTGAAAATACATGTACAAAAGCATGTGTCTGTGTTTCTATACATACGAAAGGTCAGCTCTTACACAGCCATCGGGGCGACACTGCAATACATACAACCTCCACCTCTATACATGTACAAGTGTGTATGATTTCTCAGAGCAGGATCAAACATCTATAGAACATTATTCCTCTTTATGCATATAGCTCTGTAAAGTTTACAGTCTATGTCTCAGTTTAATATCACGTCATATATTGAATGTGTTTAATGTATGTATTTATATGAATCGTATTCATCTGATAGATGGTGTTGAGTCATGTTGTGATTCTTCAGATACGTTTTAAATCCATTCTATATAGAATGATTAATATTTTAACACTGTGGCAGGTTCAAATTTACTTGTAAATTGTTACAGAGCATGTTATCATACTCTGTAAATGCAGAAATTCAGCAACCAAAGGAAGAACTATAGTGTAATATATTTAGATGGCATTATTCAGATTATTATTATTTCTTTAAAGTATTACTTTCGTTCCTACTCTACTGCAGTGCAGGTCCTTAACGACATCACCCGGAAGTGTTCCTCTCCGGAATCTAGGGTGGTGTTCCATTGAAAGTATTGGACGCACATTCTGGACAGGGGTTTGAATCTGTCTAACTGTTCTGTCTGTACTTACTGTCCGACGCATGCGCAGTTACACTGTGCGGTGTTGATCCTTGGTAACTGCTCATGAATGCGTCGGACAGAAAGTACGGACAGAACAGCTAGAAAGGAGAAACCCCCTGTCTAGAATGTGCGTCCAAGATTGTCAATGGAAACCACCCTAGTTTCTGTCTGGTGAAGGTCAAGGCTATGGGAAAACCTTTTCTTAGTTCTGTTGGTGTCGTTTGAAAATATTATCAATTAATATTCTTCATCATTGTGTCTATAGATGTATATTATAAATGACATACATGATCACACGTCTATTCGTGACCGCAAGTATAATAGAAAAGTGCGTTATGAACTTGTTATGGTTCTACTCTTGAATCAAACACTTGCATCTATTGTTCTCACATCATCCAACAATCGTTGCTAGATGAAACTGAATTTTACCTTTGAATATAACTATTAAACTTATAAAATGGTATCCAGTACTTTTATCAAGTTGAATATCAGAGATTAATTTAATATTATGATGAATAAATCTAATTTGTTACCGATTCCAGTTAGTAACATATTCATAATTTACCAATCAGCAATTTTCAGTATAAAAGTTGGGAGTGTTTCATAATAATATCGTGATACATATTATTGCCAAGATTTTTCTGAACACAAACTAGGATGTCTTTTTAAAAAGTCAACATAAATGAACTACCTCTATGCGTTATATTGAGATTGTGAAAGACATAAATAATACCGTATACCATTAACAATTTGTCTTTACCTTTTACCTATTCTTATCTGAGCATGGTAGTTCCGCGTCACTGACATGAGTGGGTGCCCTAGGACTGCCTTCCACCCCAGTGGATATCGGATCCACCCGGGGGTGGGGAAACACTGCGTCTTATCTATAGTGCCTCGGGGCACAAATGCTTCAAACGTGTCGTCATAGAGGATCTATGTGCTTTATGGGCCTCAGATACAAAGCGGGAGCCTCTGTGAGACTTGTATTAACCGCTGGGCTATCTAATGAAGCAATCGCCCGGATACGACAGAATCATGAGGAATATATAGCTCGGAATTCATAACGTGCCGTTGCTTTGTAAAGACAATGTTTAAATGGTAGTCGGTGAGCAACCAAGGTGTAGCTATATTTTCGCTATTCGTAAAGCGATAGCTTGCAACGCGATAGTTTAAACCATACATGCTTCATTATGAGTTACTTTAACTAGTGACAAATACACTCAGACCCCGTTATAACGGTCTCCGTTAACATGGTTTCTCCGCTTACCGGTCTACTTTTAACCAATACGGATGTCCTACTATATACTTTAAATCGATGAATGCTTGATCCGATGATCCGCTTATCGGTCAGATTTTAACAAAAACGGAAGTGTCCGCTATACAGGGGTCTGACTGTACATGTGTACAACTTACAGTTCATAAAAGAAAATCATTTAATATTGATGACATTTTGTTTCGCTGTAGGTGTGAGGTAGTTTGCTTGTTATTGTATATCATACGTGTGCTTAAATCCTGTGTTATATATCATACGTGTGCTTAAATCCTGTGTTATATATCATACGTGTGCTTAAAGCCTGTGTTATATATCATACGTGTGCTTAAATCCTGTGTTATATATCATACTTGTGCTTAAATCCTGTGTTATATATCATACGTGTGCTTAAATCGTGTGTACGGTATGCTTGAGTCAAAATGAATTTGATTTAAGTCCTGTCCGGTTTACATCCAAACATGTAAAACTGCTTTTTATTAGAACATCATTTACAAGATCTGCTCAATGTTCCTTTCTTTTACCAGAATGCCTGGCATTTAGATCCAACGTATACAATTGGTAATAGCTTTTTGAAGGATAACGAGACTAGCAAGGGGAGGTTATTCTCATTCGGTGCCTGTACGGTGTACAAAGACTCAATTAACTATCACACAATGCACATGTTCCGCACTATCATGTCATAATATAGCCTTGGCGTAGGTAGACATACTTCACATGATCGCTGAAGGAAATATGCTTACTCATTATATATTGGTGTGAGATATATGATATCAACCCTATAAAATTGATAAGATATAGAATCCCATTGAAAAATATATCTTTAAAATTAGTTTACGTGGCATGATGTCCACACTGGAAAATATCCTTTATACCATTTTAGCTTTGAATGCAAACAATATGATTCTAAACGGGTGTTTTCTAGTATTAATATGCTATGATGTCACATTCTCTAAGCTTGGGTTGGACTTTACCCTACAATGATAAACACCGGCCCTCAAAGCCACCATGCCAGACAGTGAAAAACTATCGACAATTAAAGCAAATCGACGGGAGCATTTCTTTATTTAACCATTTAAGATATTTAACAAAGAATACCATGTAATTCAGTCTCATTCGTTGATGTGTAAACATTAAATTGAGCCAGGTAATGTGTTTGAATCCAACAATTACAAATACCATTTGTTTGAAAATGAGGGAGAGAAAAAACATACTAGAGCAGAAAAGAACATTATATTACCTCACATTTCTGGATGCATGACCTCACTGTTGGAAGGTTAGAGCTAGCCTGCGGTTTAATAGACTCTCGGAGGAGATCACATGGGGCCACTTCTTCGTTATTTTTGGGTTATAAACTTTGTTCGTGATACTACAGGTATGATACTTGATATTGGAGCGGTTGGATGGTAATTATATGGACCGTTACATTATTTACAAAGCTGTTATTATATAGCTTACACAGCTAAAATTATATTTTGTCCCCCCAACGAATTTGTAATTGACCGAACCATACATGCCAATCTAGTTATAGTACATGTATCATCGTGTATACTATGCATCAAAATATTTTACCAGTATAAAATTTGTTTTTAAAAATAGCTTGTCATGCAGGAAGATAATGTTATATTAACGTATGAGAGTTGTGGTTTTGATAGTGATCGTACTTTCACGAAATGACGTTAAGTAGCATACACTATTGTAACATCTAGTGCGAATTACTACAAGTCTTTAACACTTAAACCCAGGATCAGGATCGTTCTTCTCTCGACAGGATTGATGTTGACGATGATGACAGGTCTACAATTTAGTCCGTCCGCCCACAAACTTCCTCATGGCCCAGCGTGTCTAGCGAGCACCTGAACTGAGCCTAAATTGCCGCATAATGTGCCTGAAGGATTCCAACACCCACTTAACAGTAGGTTCGGGTTTCACAACAGAAACGTTATCCCTTGATTGGAGCATGGCGCTCACTGAGGCGTGCTCTATTGCAAACACTGTACTATATAGTCCGTACAGGAGTAGGCCTACATGTATCTCATTACCTCGCCTCGTAATCGCCGTTATCTCTTCAAGTCCAATTCATCAACAGCACACGTATGTGTTGGGTGTTTGCCAGTTTTATGTGTTTTTGAGTTAACGTTGCAAAGTTTTGAAGCGATACGTGTAATTTGGACAAGCAATCCCCACCACCTACTGCGGTAGCACAACGAGGGCATGGACCATATACTGCACTGCTATGGGTTCATTTGGGCAACCCAGCGAAATATCTCCTTCATCTTTAACTCCAATGTTGAGACTCAATACGATACGGCGGAATTGTAATGATGGTGTTCATCGTCGTACGAGTGGAAAATAATATTGATTTACATTGAGTTCTACATATTATATGTTCACAAATTCAATGGAATCAGCCAAAAGCGAAAGACGTATCTAATGTATAAGTCTTCTCCTCAACATTAGCAAATCATACTTTTATGTAAGTTATATAAATATGCAGTGCACAAGCCTTCTTGGTTATATTCATTAATACTATGTGGACATATTAAGTGGCATGACAATAGTTCCTCTAACATGTCTGTGATCGTACTACAGGGTACCACAGCCCACTCCTTGGCACCACCATGCCACGCAGTTCCATACACAACTAACCGAAATCAAACATTCAGGTCCCAAAGAACTGACAACAAACACGACACAAGACTCAACATAGAATATATGCACCACTGTTCCTAGAAGGACTGACTGAAATGTTAATTCTGCATACTCAGCCTCATACTGCATGTTCGTTAGCTTCATACATTAAATCTGCAACATCACACACGCGTCACACGTTGCAGCTGTGGTAAATGCAGTTGATCTGTGGAGAATGATGCAGAATTGTCATTCAGTGACTCACTCTGTGCAGACTGATGCACATTCTATATAGATGGTATAAGTCACATGCATGTGTTCTGATGTCCACTTTCAATTTGTTGGATGCATGGAATTATACTATAGATGCGTTTTGATATCTATACTAGAGTATTTGATATACTAGTAAGTGTGTGTGTGTGTGTGTGTGTGTGTGTGTGTGTGTGTATGTGTGTCTGTGTGTGTATGGCATGTTTAAGTTTATGTACCAGTATAATTTGTACTATACTAGTATATGTACAAGTATAATGAATCTAAAATGTAATGTTAGCAATGTAAAGCTAAAGTGCTAGAGTTCCGTATTCTAATTCGTATTCCCAAACCGATGAAAGTAGGTCTACTTCTTCATGGCCGTTCTTCATCATAATCTGGTCAATTATTATTTTGAGTGTTACATCATGTTATTAATTCACTCCAGGTAAGCATACTCGTCATAGAGTCCGTTAATATATCGTAGCAGTATTCAAACTACGTGCACTTACACCAGGAAGTCTGCATAGCCCGTAATGAACCTGCACTACATTTATGCTTAGTATGCATATTGTGCTGCATAGTGAAGTAAGTATTACTCTCTCCCTCTCTCCCTCTCTTTATCTCTCTCTCTCTCTCTCTCTCTCTCTCTCTCTATCTATCTATATATCTCTCTCTCTCCCTCCCTCTCTCTCTCTCACGCATGACTTCGTTAGCGCCCCCGTACGTAGTTACTCCATTAGATATCATTTCTCGTATTGTTAGTGACCATTTACCTACGTTCAATTTCAAACGCGAAAATCTCTGCGTATTACGTCACACATTTTGTCGTTGTATTTCAATGGCACAATAGTCACATTCCTTCGATGCACATCCATCACTCCTAAATCATGTATCTATTCGTCAGTGTTCAATCTGATTCTATCGTACCTTATCCTCTACATCATGGCATTGTAGAAAAAAATATAATAATTATGCTGCTCTGATTTTGGATTATTCTGCTACAAAATGATGATACCCGCTATCGTTTCATTATAGAGCATTTACTCTGTGTTGCACGTGCCCCGATGGAACGATTTCCCGCCTAATTGATCCTTCGCACACGTGACTGAAACTCCAATCATGAACAATGGTGCGCCATTCCTCTCCTGTGAAACACATGCTTACCAAATGATGGTTATTTTAGTTAATAATTGAATACAAATAACCTACATATTTTCTGTATGTAGTATATCAAACATGTTTACTTTATTACACGTGATGTTGAAATAATGTTAATTACTTATTTCCTCGATTCCACAATTAACTTGTTTACACATTGGAATAATTATGTTGTCAAATTTTCACACGTGCACACGCGGAAGAAATAGATAGATCTGATCGCTGCAGATTAGCAGAATGGATATACAGCACGAATGCTTGCCAAGTTTCAAATTTAAAAATAAATAACAAATAGAGGTGATTATTATCACGTGTATGGTGGCAAAGTGGTGGCACAGCACTGTGTAAGTAATGTGTGCATGTTCACGTCATCATAGTAATAGTTAATTATTTTCATTGATACTGTAGAATATGTAGCCATACTTTTATATTTTATAATAATTGGTTGTTGAATATGACAGATGTTTGTTTAAAAAATAATAATTCTATTGTCTAATTTGTTAACTACAATACTTTCTGTTCTATGATGATGAAGGAAATATTTTAAATTATTTGAATAATTTTGATTTATTTGATTCATTATTGCATCTTAGTAGCCTTTGATTGACAGGTTAAGTACATGTTCTGCTACTACATACTAGTTAATGCGTTTTATAACCACCAGTTACCATGGAAACTGATTTATTGATCATCTAATCGTGTTGCGTTTCCCTCTCAGCATCGCATGCGAATTTCCCGCAGCCGTTGCAATGAGCTAATCAATATTGCGACAAACTGCCTCCAAATACGCTACGTTTGTTTTCAACTTTATAAAGGATAATAATTTTATCATTAATTTTCTAGTTGCGGGCTTGTTTAGCCATCAATAGTAACGGATGCATGCTTTCAATAAAGGCATTTGTTGAATGAAATCTTTGGGTTATCAAGATGGTGTAATGCTGTTAATGTGTACGCTCTGTCTAGGCATGGTGTGTTATATCTAGTCATGGTGTTTTATGTGTATTATGCAGGACATGGTGACCAGATACTGGTAGGCCACGTATCTTCTTGGGTTAGTTAGCATGGTATGTGGCACTGCGAGCAAATACCGTCCAGTATTTCACACTCTATACATTCGAAGGTAAAAATATATGCTGTTTAAATATTATTTCTGTCGGAATTCACACAGCTTTCTACATTCATCAAATTTCAAATTTAGAACAACATATAGGCCGTCTAAATTCGGATACAAATTAAATTTAGAACAACACACATTTACCATCGAATGTATTGACTGTCAAAATTGTATAACACCCATATTGAATACAATTGTATTATATTATTATTATTAATATTACGGACATGTTTGTCTAGTCATTTACTTATGGTAATTAATAACCCAAAATATTATTACGTACAATTTCATAATAATATGTACAAATGTATTTACTTGTTTCAAATATAGGATGGCATTATCCTGTGCTTGTCAATCCCGTCTCATGCTGCTACATATTTATTTATGTCTCGTCAATTGTCTGGTTTGTACGTTTATGCTGATCATGAGAATATATCGTTTAAATCACTTACTACTTCCAAGTTCCTTGGTGTAATATATGTGCTGTTGTCTATTTCCATATTTATATAAATATTGTAATATTGTAATCTGGATATAACATACTAAATAATTCAATTCGGACATTTCAATGCACATAATGCATGTATGCAGGTAGTCCTATCAGTAAAGAACATACAGAATATCGGAGATATCATTTTCTGATCTCAATAATTATTTGTTAGGACATTTCGATGCAGGTACGCAGGCAGTCCTATCAGTGTTTAATATTAAAAAAACAAAAAAATATGAATTATTTGAAAGAAATGTCTTATCTCAATACTGATGTCCAACAGCTGTCTAATGGTACTATGGTATGAAGACATTATACTTATTCTACTTGCTGTCTGATGTTAAATCATAAGACGTGCATGTGGTTGTATATTTCCCTCAGTCTGTAGTCATGCCACAACTAGCCTTTGCGTGTTTATTATACGATAAATTACACCTGTTAGGCTAAATCATTTGTATCTGACGATCTTTGTTTTTAAATGGACCTATTTGACTCCATGCGGGCTATACGGTTGTAGCGGGCTATACGCAGGAAATTACGGTACATGTTTTACCTGTTCTCTGATAGTATTCAACTGATGCACACTTTGGAAATACACGCAGGTATATATATATATATATGTGTGTGTGTGTGTGTGTGTGTGTGTGTATGTGTGTGTGTGTGTGTGTGTGTGTGTACATGTACGTGCATAATATCATCAGTATGTGTACAATCCATACATTTCAGGTGCTACTAGTATTTAATTTATTAAAACATAATTATATCCACCCAAATGTTTGTCTTAATGGCACCAACATTCGAAGACCCCATCCTTGCATCCCAAATGTACTTAATTCTGTTCAAGACTCACTTGTGATAAGTAGTGAGTCCTGAACGGAATCAAGTACCCATGGGGTGCGAGCTGATCTGTAGACACATGCATAGACCGTTACTTAATGATAGACTACACTGTCTATTAGCCAGAGAGAGGATTGTGTAAGATTACCGCCGGAATTCCACAAGAAAAGAAGATGCCTCACATATTTCCGGTTACGCGGAATCTGTTTGATCGTTGTATGTATGCAGGATACATATTTGTATGTTTAATCACAGGTTCTGCAAACGGCATATGTGAGTATGCGTAGTTTTGTAGACGGCGTGATATTTGAAGATCAGTCATTCAGGTATACTCCAGACGTTGAATGATAGCGATGTTGAATGAACTTCCTCGTATCTGGCTATCATTCTTGGATGTCGCCGCCGACGTAATTAATCATGATCATTCGTCGTCATTTTTGGTCAAACATTAATATTCTACTATGTTATTACATGTCGAACAACCCGGTTGTCGATATTAATTAAACTGTACAACCCGCTTCTCAATATTAATCATATGCATACAAATAATGACATAACGTTACATTATGAAAATATCGCCCATTACAAACTGTCAGTATTATTCGGATTCTGTATTTGATATACCAACATATGCAGGCAGATAGTTATTTTATATCCAGTAAAATTAAAAATACACATACACTTGTTGATTTATGGAAAATAAAGGCAATTATAACCAAAGAGAGTGTTGATTTATATGTGTGCAATATTCCATATATCGTCCATTAATTATCTGTTATGTACAAAAGGCTGTTGGATATTTCAATAGTAATTATAAACAGCTGCTTATCCTCTGTGTGTATATCTCAAGCACAGCGCATATACGTGGTGTGACTGCTGCTCAATATAAATGCATACATTATTATTATTATTATTATTTTGATCTTCTACCAGTAAATTACAGGTCGGTGTACTGTACAAACAACTTGCGTACATATATCTAACCTCTCCTCAGACGGGTCTTTGGGATATTAATACACCACTTTAAAGTTTATATCTAGCTAGGTTGACGAGATCTTTACTAAGATGAGCTTTAACAAGATCTGGAGTGTGCATGTACGTACGTGTGTGTGAACATATCGTTTGACAATGTTGTCTTGAGATTTTTTTTCTGTTATTCTATACTATATAATCCTGCACATGGAAGCTATTTTGAGCGGCTGTGTTGTGTAGTAGAAGTATCCCTGCATTATGAGTGGCGATGTGGAGCCGCATTAGTAGACAAGCCAGGAACACAGAACACAAACGCTGTTCCCATTGAATCACTTCTGCCCCATTTAAACATCAAAGTCGACTTGAATTTAATCACTGGAATATCACAGAAAAGGCTCTCCAATTTCTCTCCGTTCTCTATACGCTGCTGAAATATCATCCAATTTAAATACATGAGTTTCTACTCAGGCGCCCCAATTATGTTAAATTTGATGTAAAATTGAATTATCACATAGAGGAACGTGGTACTGGGGGAGTGGCTTGGAGTCGACCACGTGCGTCTGCGTCGTTCAGTTAAAAACGTATCAAAATGAGCGGCAATGGCTTTGATTGGACACAATTAGAACATTGCTTCACAAAATATAAATTGTTAACAAAATCCCAAGAGTCAAGTTTACTCTTTGTCAACGGTAAATAACATTGTCTGCATGTACATTATTGTCAGTCCGTTGTATGGTATCTTTGTTAAACGTAAATAACACTTGTCTGCATGTAAATTATTATAAATCCGTTCCATGGTATCTTTGTCAAACGTAAATAACATTACATTTTGTCTGCATTTATATTATTGCCAATGAGTTCAATAATTGCACTTGCTTATAATATTATGTTTTATAATTAATTCATTTGGGATATTCCCAGATAGAAAGGTGGTATTTCATTTGAAGAATAACTTATCTAAATTACTCGTTTATGCTTTTGTGCAGTTTAATTTAACATGATGTGGCATTGAATAATACTGTGTAGATAATGCGCATACGTTGTTTTAGTGTGCGAGTTAGTTACTATTTGTGAGGCAGTTCTAAACCCAAACAGACACGTAAAAACAATAACAATAACTATTTGCAACAGTAATTTGAATACAGTGAGAAATAACCATCTAAATAGTTTCAATTAAATATAGTTTACACTCGAACATATCCCAATACTTTATCTCCATTCATACATCACCGATCCAGCAATAATTTAATTAAAGTGGTTGTTTTCTAATTAATGCTATATGATTTTCTATAATGCTGCATGTGTCACTCAGAGTTAGTGACAAGCGTTGGTTGGTCACTCAGTACGTATTATTTCCCCAGCATTCGTCTCAGTAATTAGTTCTGCAGTTGTGTAGGGATATCCTCTGGAAGTGAATGTCAATGTAAACTGGCTATGCACTGCGGAGGAGAGGGTAATTGCTAGTCAAATATGATATAAATAGACACACTTATGATGGATGAAAAGGGGTTGATGCAATCGACATGACCACGTGATAGCGCTTAAGCCAATGAGATAGCGCCAACGGCTCCAGTCCATATCATACATAACATGTGGCTTATGATCCAAATATCCTTTGATGTTGCCGCTCCTGCGCTGTTCAGATGCGCAGCTCAGGAAGTTATAAAGTGTGGGACGAAACTGTCTTTGAAGATTTTATATATTTTTTTCATCGCTGGTGAATAGCCCGACACACATATCAATATCTTTACACAGCACAGATGTTACTTGCTTCAACATGATTTATCGACGCACCCGGAATTGGAAAACCTTTTAAATATAAACTTCGTTAAAATGAATTCCAAGTCAATATAGAGAGGGTTCTCTCTTCTACGAAATCAAAATCAAAATTATATTATTTTTAAATAACAATGAAAAATACTAATTTGATAAACAAAAATAATAAAATTATATTTGATGAGCCTCTCAGACTACAACAGTGCTCTGTTCAACTAGCACATATTGTCCATTATACCAGAAAGTAATTTCCTGTTAAAATATCTGCTAATCTCCTGTGAGAGGACTGTGCGCGTAGTTTCCTCTCCGTGTATCACCAGCAGCTGCCAAAACACTTGCAGGATATATTTTCTAAACGCTGGTGTAGCCATTCCCTCAAACGCTATACAACTTAACTTCTCCGTGAATCACCCCCTTACAGACTGTTTAACATATCCCGGTGTCGATGCTGGATAGAAAATTAATTATATAAAAAAGAAAATCGTTGTTTTCGTTTGCCTATCAGACAAAAACTATGAAATAAAAATAATTGAATAAATATCGTGAATATTTCACATTCTGAACATATTCGTTTTCTTTACTAATAATGTATTATATAGACAAATAAATATGTGTTTCGTTCATTTGGAATGTGTTGATGTTAATCGTGAATCGCTGAGCCAATAATTACTGTCAAGACAAAACAAGTGACACAAACACGAAAATATAGGTTACCAATATTTATTCAAAATAATTAATTTAGAAAATAGAGTAATGACTAACGTACACACGTTAATTGTGATGAACAATAGCAACATTATATAATTTTGGAAAATATAAAATCCGCCAAATTAACTCAATTTAATACACTTTTATTAATAATTTGCTGAGACATATTTACGAATGTAGAAACAAATATGTATAGAAATATAATATCTGAATATATTCTCATACACATTTAGTGAAAAGATGGGATGCGTGTGAAATCATTAAATAATTATGCGAAATATACCACACCTGTTTTGATGAAGCTGGTTGAATATGGCTACCATTTTTGCCTTTGGTAACCTAGCTTTATGATATTTCCGCACCAATCATACAGCTAGATAACCAAAGACATAAACAGAGCCTTCGTCTTCGTCATTGTCTGGTACGGTAGGTGAAGCGGTCCGGAATTCGTGTGGCCCGTGGTGTCGGGGTGGGTATATTCCATTTAAGTCCAATAGTGGGTATAAACCAGCGGATGTTTTCGCATCAAAGGAAATTCACATGAAGCCAAAAACACCGCAAGCAAATAATCCGGAATAGTCCAGCTATTGTATCTGCAAATGTGGACTATTGAAATATCCTTGACGTGGCCACAAACAGTGTCCAACTGCGCGGGGACGATATACTGCCAGAAGTTAATGTCCAAACCCGCTGGCGGTTGTCCGGGTCCTCGCACAGACACCCCGCGACACGGGACAAATACCCACGACTTTACGAGAAATCTCAACTTGTTGAATTAGTCTCCTTGGAAACCCAAGGACTGCGGACTGCTCCGAGAGTGAGAAGAAGCTCCACTGTCCGCTCTCAGCTCGATTCCCGTCTGTCCGTCAGCAAGACTCATCCGTAGATCTCCTCCCTGCCCAGCAGAGGAAACATCTACCTGAAATAATAATGAGCTTCATTAATAAAGACAATCACCTGTTGGAGGAAGTGTCCCGGGTACATCTGACCAGGTCACGAGATCTATCCCTCTCCCTCTCCCTCTCACGGTAGCTACGTCAACGGCTCCAGCATGCAAGCAGACGGCACCGGCGAACGCATGCCTGGCCGGCTTGATCAAATTATTTCTGCCGTGAAATACTATCCGGGACTAGCGGGCGAGGCTGTATGACTTGGGGATGGGCACATCTATGGACTCTGCACCAATGTGTAGTACCTGTTGTGACCAAGGTGACGGAACGTCCCGACTGGAGGTTGGACGGTGGAGTTCTGGAGCGGGACACGAGGTACGAGCGGCCCTACTCCTTCTCTCTACCAGGCGGACTGACAGAGCGAATCAGACCTCGCCTGCCAATATGTCGGCGATTCGCATGTGAAGACCGATGACCTAAATATTAACACACGCCACGCAAGAGTGAGCATGCTTTCATATCGACAAACGCTCCACTCTCGCTTTAGTCGGCAACGCTTGACGGGCTATCAGACGCGGCAAACTCACTGGGCTAGAGATGGAGGAGAGCTTCCACATTCCAGACAGGAATTGGTGGATGGAATCAGAATATTCCAAGCTTTTAATCCATAGCTTCTCAATATCCATCCCAATCCACAGACTTCGCCATTGATGTGCGTGGATTTCACGTGCAAATGAGCACATGTTTGCGCAGTGTCACTATTGTTTCACGTGTTAACTGAAAAACACGAATCCTCCTCCGACACTACTACAGTTAATGGATCCAGCAGATGGCTGTCAAACGTCCTTCGTGCAGGCGGCTCTACCCCCTGGGCTACTCGCCACCAAATGGCGGGAAAGTCCACGGTTATAACCGGATTTTTGCAAATGAATAAAACGTACATTGAAAAGCATATCTTCACGTAGGCGGGGGAACAGACTCACTATGTTGAGCATATCTAGAAAGCTATCTGAGCAACATTGAGTAGAAACTAGCAGACCAGCCCACAATTTAGTGTGTCTCCGTGGCCTAAGTACTCAAGAACATACTCCGAGCAAAACACTACACTCTTTACCCTCAAACTCCGCATAGGTCAGCGCTTTGTTAATACCAGTTAGTGCGGGCAAAACATTTATCATGGCCAGTGATCACAGGATAGTAATTTACATTGAAACCATTACAAATGCCAGAGAAAAAACTTAATCAAACGAAAAGGTTAACAGTGATAATAGCATAGTTATTCATATTTTAGTTCTTACATTAAAACTATTTTTGTATCGTATTCAATGATATCTGAACTGGTTTTGATAAAACTTATTGTATGATAACTGAATGCTCTGGCTATTCAGATGCTCTGTGAACAGCCAGGCAACAAAAGGAGGCTGGGGAGATTCCCACATGCAGATGCGCATGCTACACTATACTATATTGTGAACCCAGTAAGGGCTTGGACAGATGGTAACGTACTTACTAATAGCAAAAACAGACATAAAACATTTTGTATGGGTATGAGAGATGTGTCCCAGTAACCTCCCTTGCCGGAGACTGTTTGGACAGAAAGACACGTGCTTTGAAAGGTTTGAAAGACAGCATTGGGACATCGTGAATGGGAGAGGTGTTTATTGACCCTAGGGTTACAGTCCAGTGCAGACCATTGACAACTGCAGTGGAACATTAAAGAACATGCCAGCTGTGTCTATGAGGAACCAGTTCTCATGTCTGACAGGGCGTCATTATAGTTGTCCCTGTCAACTAACATGTTCAACAATATACTCTTGATTATTCTTTACTATTATGATTATAGTGTTAATATTACTGCACGACAAGTTTATACTTCACTACTACCTATGTTTCTTTTGAAAGAAGACGAGAACTCCGGGTTAGTAGTAGTATTTTAATGTCAATGATAGCTACAGAAATTGGAATTACACTAGCATTTCATGTAACGACGGCGAACCTGTTTCTTTGAATAAAGCGATTCCGGCTGCCTATAACAACATAAATATTTCACTATAAGACATGCACATACAAGTGTGGAATGTGAGCGTCTTTATACATACAACACTCATGGCGAGGAGTATGTCAATTACTCTATCAATGTCGATATTGTCGCTAAATATGGCACCTTAAAGGTAGCACAAGGCATTCACTTTACACTGCAAGATGAAAGTGAATTGTGTCAAGGGTTATTGTAAAATATTGTTATCTTCATTGTAACCATTGCTTTCAATGGTAGTCGGCAGTGGTACTCGCACAATGCTGTGAACAACCCTATAGAAAGTGTTTTGAACCGGCAGTTCTGAACTAAAGCGATAAATAGAGACCGAGGTGAAAAGGCTAGCTTGCATATAGGAAGCAGCGATTGACTTATGACATGGTCTAGGATTGACACTGACGGATGTGAGACAGATACAACACGGAGTAAATGTCAAAGTGTCTTGAGACAAGCTCTTTCATTGGCTGAAACTCTATAGTCATCTAAATTCCATATACTTATGTTATGTGTGTCAATAGAACGCCGGGTTAATTTAGATGAGGATATTATGTAGCGTTCATAAATAATATATGAACAAATGTACGATAGCACTATAGTTGAAACTCTCAGGACACGTATGAGGATGTACCCATTAACCTACACGGGATACATGGTACAATGAACTGATGTACCCCGTGCATCCACCAGCTGACGACAGTTGATAAGGTGAAGACGTAGAGAGAACTGGGTTATGCACTGGGTGCAAGGTATAGGGTGGTGAAATGTTTCTGTGCTCAAATGGCTAGATTTCCAATATGAGTGGATACTGAGCTTAAGTATGAACTGTCTAACCCTCGAATGAACTGATATCGTTTTGAATTATTCTCAGCAAAGCAAGGCCAGGCACACGTATGTAATGTAACGGCCTAATACTATCGTAGGAAATTAATGAAAGCTTATTTCATATCTTTAATTTTTCAAACCGTCCGTTTATGATCTATAGTAATTTCCTCAACTTCTTTTTTATAGACATTGAGCGGTAAATTAGCCATGTAATACTCCTCGTGGTGTAAGCACGCATGGAATCCATCGGAAGATCATCATGGTACAACGCACGGAACTAGAGGTCATGCACGTTCATGCAAATGGCTGGTAATGTGTATACATCCATCCAGCATATCTAGTAAGAACTTTCGTTTGCAAAAATGTTCAGTCTAAAACCAATAATTCAATAATCTTTATTATCCAAGGGAAGTACGACCTTGTCAGTTAGTGCAGTATACCGGAAGCTCCCTACACATGCCAGTACTGTACGGCGGTGCGTGGAGTTTATCGAATACATTGTAGATTACCTGAACATACTCCACAAAGTTTATCAGTTATGGATATCATCTCATGCACGTATATTTCAGGCTTCAAACTTTCGGTCGTGGGTGCGATGGTTCCGTACAGAAACATTTTAAACAGCCAGGATAGACAGCTGTTCCTAGGGCCGTCACCGCTTGCCAAGTGTCATTGAATGCAAATGTTCACCGCTATAGCTGCTGCAGCTTAATAAAATGTGGTCTTTATGATAAGAACATCCAGATGTTGTCGAGGTGACAATTTACATAGCGAATTCCCGCAATGAGTGATGGGTAATATCCTGAAACTATTTGCCCATTTAGTTTTGATTTTCAAAGAACAATTATAGCCACGATCGCAGTGTTTATATTTAAATTATTTTAAATATATTTCACTTAAACAAATTATGACATGTATTTCCCATAACTGATAAATTACTTAATGAACATTCTAATTCAATTGATCCCGACGACACGTTGCTGTTAAGACGCTAACAGACGTTTAAAGTAAGTTTATGACGTGCAAATGTCTCTAACAGCTGCCCAGTGTGCATGGTTAGATTCGCGGTTTGGCCGTGGCTGCATGACTATAAAATGTACACTGAATTAACATTTATCTCTGTGAGATTATACGAATTTTCCTTTGACTTTGTGGCAGATTTAACCACGAGAGACGGCGAAAACTGGGATATAACGTTATTTATAATCAGCGCGAGATGTTGTCGGTATTTTTTGTCATAGTTCCTTCCATCATCGGATATACATACAAATTCGTAGTGCATGCGCCAACGCAGATGTTATGCACGTGCTAACGTCACATTACTTTTTGTTACGATAATATGCCACACAAAAATGCTGTTATCATTATGTTGCATGTGTTGAATGGGCTGGACCATTGTATAGCGTAGACTCAGAAGTAGGGAAGTAATTATAATTAGCGCAAGGGATCATGGGATAAGCGTGTCAGACAGTGTGGGGGAATGTTAACACCTTCAACTTCCTTCGTGATGCATTCTGGGAGCTGTCGTTATCATAACTTATGGAGTGTGCATCTTATGCGAACTATCCTTAATTTTTGCCATTGACCTTATTCCGTATACACGTAGAGTTCAGTATACTGTAGATAATACCTTTTCCCTTCCCCCTCTTCAATCTCTCCCTTAGTATTTATATTCACAAATGCGAAACTGTATGTGCCATATTGACGAAAATACGTTCATCAGACCATAAACAATTCAGGATAGTTTCATTTTACTTTTGGAACAAGAATCGATGCATTTCAAATCATACATAACCCTAAAATCCATATATTTCTATATTGAAACCCGACAACATTGATTTTTCATTTGCCATCTTATACACAGAATGTATACCAACAGGCGTTTCAGAACGAGAGTTTGACCAACCCTACAATCTGGAATGTGTCAATTTCAATAATTAAGCAATGCTTGGCGTCGTTGTTGCTGACTGTCCGGGATGCCGTCCATATATATTCCACCATTGTCTCTGTATCCTACACCTGACAGGTCTTTAAGCTGCAGATTGTACGAGATAAAGAACGCTGGAATCTAATTGCTACAAGTCATTAACGCCCTCCTCGATGCACATTAATATGAGACACATTGCTTGCGATAAAGCTACCTCGTCCCGTGGATGATTTGCCATGCATCCCTTTGATCAGCCCGATATTAATATTACATGTAGATGAACCAGGTAGCGATGGACATTCTGCCGTAAGAAATGTCGAAGTAGTTCAGTGTATATCTGAATATAAAATATAAACGTGACATGAAAATACGTCCGAACAAATACTAATCAAATGAGTAAGTCCGTGGTATTCATACCTGCGAATGGAGGTGATTAAGAGTGCTTAATGGTTATGGTAACTAATTGATGACATTGGAAGCACTGAATGTACCGAGTATTCTGATACGTACCACGTTTGACCGCTTACCGGAATTTACCGAGGGATGGTTGGAGCTGTCTACGAGACACCGGTACCACGTTTGATTGCTTAGCGGTCCGGGAAATGCCGAAGACTGATTGGAACCATCTAACCAATAATGGCATTCCGTTGGTCGCTGACAATGTATCTCTATCTATAAAGGGAATTATGAATGCTTACATTGTCGCGGAGGGATGGTCGTTCTGGTACATAACCTTCAGCTCGGAACATGAAATTAACCAATGGTAATAGAAGGGATGAATTGCGTGCTGCACCATTGCATAAGTTTAATACATTATTTTAGTCCACAGTTGTAGCTGATATCAGCGGGTGTTTGGGGTATGTACGATCCGTCTACCCGCACCGCAAAACACATCCAGTATTCAAGGCATTCCCGACCACTCTTTGTGACAATTCAAATCCCACTCTTTGTGTCGGTCCCAGGGCACTGGTTTAGGCATTCATACGTCGATTCGAAGCGAATATAATTCACAATGCTACATGGGGTAATTTAGTGAAGACTTGGCGGAGTATTGAAAGAATAGTTGATAGCTCATAGGGGCCTGTGTGCTTGTCAAAACTCTTATACATTTGTTTGAATGCCACATTTCCATTTCACTTACCCAGGCCGTCTAGTTGATCGTGACTTCAAAAGCTGTCAGAGTCTCATCACTACTAGGCGAGACAAACTGCCTTTTGATAGAAGTCACTGTAGGCGGATACACGACAGAGACTGACTCTCATAACAGGCACAAATAACGTTTATCATTAAATTACAGGATATCTTCACATTTGTTTCAGTCTGAAACGTAATACAGAGGAAACGAGTGACGGATTAAATGCGAATAAATAGCATTTAGAATGTTTGCTTAATGCACATTTTTCTGTTCGTATTCATAATTACGATCCATGCCATTTCTGACTCTACAGAGTGTTATTCACTTTTAATTTACGTCTTCCGGCCCAAATTATGTAATTAAATTATAGTATTATGTAGATAAATACGGATAAAGATTGAACAAGAACCATCTGCTATGACATTGACCTCTGTGAAAACTGTGTTCTTTATGATATTATTACCTGTGAACAACTTAATTTTAAAGTGTTATATAATATATACATAATTACTAGGAAACTATACTTTATTTTGGTTAGAAATTTCATAAGACAATACCAAAATTTACTAAGAATTATCAGTACGAAAATCACTTCCTGATGCAAATATTATCATATCGCACATAAACAATACATACATATGTCTTTTATTTAAGACATGAATATGGTAGCGCTATATTTGAACTGCACTCTATAGACGCACAGCACAGTGACTTGAAATAGGAAACGTAAAACATCCACACGACGCAGGGGGTTATTTAAAGTATGAAGTCGCAAGTCCATATGATCCCCTCAGTTAGGGCTCTCTGGTCGCTCATTTGCTCTGCGTATGATTTGTATTTGTAGGAAAACACGGAAATTAGCCTGTAATACTTGACACTTATACAGATAAGCCCCTGACACTCGTATTGGGCCCAGATCGGTGGATAAGCTCGTGAAAACTCGCCGAGTGTGTTTCGTACAGGAAGGGCTCGGGTTTGTTTGGGAAATATGATTGAGGCAATAAGAAATATGAGGAGAAGGTTTTTACATTGTAGATAGCAGCCCCTATCTGACACGGTCACGTAGAGGTATAACTACATACGAACGATTCAATACAGAGATTAGGAAAACGAAATTATGAGATGTATGAGCAAACACGGTATTAGGACTAATACTTATATTATAAAACTGTTGATAAATATAGATGCGAATTACTGAGGATGATACTATATGCAAGACTTTATAAATACTAGACGAATGAAGCATTTACGTTATACTAACTGTTTAAGTTCACATGCTTTAAAGAACAAACTAAATGTTGATATTGTCATACTGTACTGCGAATTTCAATATATAGATTTAAAGACATACAAAAAATGTAAATGTCGCCTGTGAATTTTGTTTTTATAATTTTTATTTTCTATGATGTTAATATGGTTATTTCAGGCAACTAATTCATTACTTCGATGTCAGTTAGCTTTGAATGCTAAGTATATTGCTCTCAAACCATAGCTATATATAGGATTCCACTGGTTTCCTGAGGCCTATATTTAGTTGTTTTTGTTCTTATATTTATAGTATATATGTGTGGTTATGCAAGTGGTAAAACTACTTTGACATATCTATATATTTAGAATGCAGTTCACTTCGAAACAGTTAAAACACATATTATGCATTGAATCTTATAAGACATGTTTACATTGCAATTCATTCATTAAATGTATTATTTATATATTGTTGTTGATCGTTATAAAAGTATCTTTCGAAATGCTAGTGGTATTATTGTCATATGTAATGATAACAATAATAGTAGTAGCATGTTTAATATACTATGCATGTGCATGCAAACAAATACGTCTTAACTAACAAGTAGCCACATTATATGGCTTATTATTTTTAATTAAGTGAAAGTCTTTCAATAATTATGCTACGATATAATACATGAAATTTAGAATAATTGTTAGAGTAATAACTATGAAATTATATAATACAGGCAATTAAAATATATTCTTAAATTTTGGAGTTATATGTTAACAGATAAGTAGCATACTAATTGACTAGTAGCATACTAACCTTATATGTGTACTAATGGGTGTGGTCAGCGCTGATGTGTCCCCATGGCTGGCTACACTGTCATCGAGTATGTCTTTATAATATTATATGCCTACACACATTGGATAGTGGCAACGGATCCTAATATCTTAATATCTACACTGTCTGTACCCCACCACCAGTCTCAGACTAAATAATGTATGCCAAACTGACATCACATCCAAACTTTATATGACCTATCAAAGGATCTACCAGACTTTGAAAATTTAATTACAACTCAACCCACATTAATTTCGACGAAAATGCTACTAATTAAATATTGTAACAGAGCAAATCTATTGGTTTATCATTCGTTCGTATTTGGCTAGTTAATAACTATAATTTGCATCAGCGTCAAAATTAATAAATACGGATGAGATCATTTAGCGACATTACTGTAAATTTTGTTTGTTGAATGTTTCTCGTTGCATAGGAATTACGCATACGCCCCGCTGAGAAGACCACGCCCTCTTTAAAGTAATTGGCTCCACCAGCTGCTGCAGGCGTTCTGATTGGCTATAACAATGGGGAGGCATCGTGATATCTTCATCACTGGTGAGGCACGGAGTGCTAGGCCTGACTAACAAGAAGCCACATGGCTACGACATGGCGATCCTCCCCGTGTAGGCCCCAGTCTAATTGAGTTAATCGATAAACTGTCTAGCTAATAGGTCAATTCGATCCGATGACTACGGGAAAATGGTGGAGGAAATGTACCAGAAATAAGATCAATGCTATAGTTTTTCTCGTATAATGCAGCACTAAAAGGCCAATGATCGACTTCATTCGGAGTCATTCAGTGATGCTCTATTAAATATTATGTTATTCAATAAGATTTGATGGCTGTTTTATTATTGATCTTGGATAAATGTAGTAATTTGTTTGAGAAAGCTGTGTACACGTAGTATGACACCACCGGAATAGAAGAAAGTATACATACTAATTAATAATTTAGTAAGTATCCTACACTTGCCTAATAAACAGCAGTAGATCTAGGTCTATATTTGCTGTGATAACATTCATAGTATGTTCCTGTGTCAATGGAATACAGCTATATTTAATACACGATGGTTAAACCGTAGCAATTACAAATTATAGGTACCAGTAAGAAACCGGAAACTGTTTCAGAAACTATATCACTCTGTGATCTTAGGAAATGTATTGCAACGACAAATATTGCAATTTTATCTTTATAGTCTTAAAATAATAATCTACAAACAAAACCATCCATATCCTGACCAGTTTCGTACACAAAATGTGTACCTCTTCAGAGGATTTATTACTTACTCGACTACATCCAAGCATCCAGCATAGTTCTGTGATCCCATCTACACCTTCTCTAATGTATTCTTGTGTGGCTTATTCTGAACTTTCTGAGAATTTTATCTTTATTAAATACATTTAGTATAAGTGTACATGTATATGTATTTATATCGGTATATAGGCCCATACTTAATTATTCAACGCAGTAATGAAATATACCATTGGCATTTATGCATATATGCAATTCGTAAAGTATGGAATTCCAAAATTACCGTCATATAAAATTTAGATCGACATAATTCACTACATTAGTTTCATAAATCCACCAGTTTCCAGTAGATGTTCTACGTCATAATGATTGAATAGAGACTATACCAGTGATAAATAAATGCTATATGCCATGCAAATTAAATGATATAGTATTATAAATGGTATATATTAACAATATTAGTACATTGATATCGTACTTAAAATTCTGTTAATGTGTTATACCTAGCTGTAGCTTGCAACTACCTAGTTTTCATGACACCATTTCTGTAACTATAAACTCTTATTTTGGGTGGCTGACTGAGCTAGTTTAGTAATATTATAATATACTAAGCAAGCATAAGCTTTAAGGTATAATGATTGCATATACTTTATATTTCACTTAATACGCACCATTTTGACATTATGCTCTATTTTTGGTGGAAATGGAATTAAGTTAAATACTAGTATACATATAGAATTATATATTCAAATAGATGGCTTTATTTATTTATCTG